>JAHBCN010018446.1:0-17133 GCA_019359885.1 Listronotus oregonensis
TTTAAAGAAAATATATAGGTACCTAGAATATTTCTGACAGGCTAAGGATATTATTGGTTATCTTTTAACCGTTGTCTGGCTTATTTCTTTATTTCCATCTACCGTTGTTTTTATCCCCAGTCAATGTCAGGATATATTTTGAATAAAATATACTATCTGAATTAGACCAACAAAAATTTTGTTACTTTAAGGGTGTAATGATATGTAGAATTTTCTATAAAATTGCCATTATTTTAGATAAGTATTTAAATTTTTCTTTGTTGACAAATAGTCCAGTAACTGAAGATCTGAAAGTACCCAAAGCTGTAAATAAATCTGCAAAGTTTTCATTTGTGGCGCAATTCTTAGGTCTAGTTTATCACGATTCCGACGTGGGAACCTGCTGAAAATGGCCCCCCAAAGCCTTAAAAATGAGTTTCCTCCGAATATCTGCCAAAATATGCAAATTAGAGAATTTTTGTTCAGATAAAAAATAAAGATTTCCTCGAAATCTACAGAAATGGTCCTTACCATTTTTTTCGCAACCCCAATATTTTTGCTAAAAAGGCCGTTAAAAAATCCATAACATTTCACACTGAAAAGATGTGGCTATACGGCTAAAAAATGCAGATGGTCAAAACAATTTTTTATCAAGACACAAGCAAGATGGAGAAGGAAATTTTCTGGGATCGTTGAACACTTGCATGGGTCTCATTATACAAAAGAAATGGTAATAACAAACTATTTTTTTTTTAATATCAATAAATCAATGAGATACTCTCAAAATATTGTAAAAAAAACTTTGATCGCCTTTTTAAATTGTAACGGTTTAATTTTGTCGATGCTATGTTATGGTAAATGCGCTGGTAAATGGGTGAAGTGCCTACACCATTAAATTATTTTTTTTAAATATTCGAGCTAATCTATCTTGGATGCGCTGACGAGTGGTTGGTCCGATTTTTATTTTCAACTGCTGCAGCCGGCCTGTGCCATTTTTGCATGGCTGCCGCTGGTGAAACGACATTGGTTTAATATTTTTACTGCGAATATCGTGGTCATCCGTATGGGATTTTTAATTTAAACCATCCATATCTTTGCAAAGGACCCAGTTTTGTTGTGTGAATATTTTTGAAAATTAATGGTGAAATTTGCAAAGATTGTCTCTGAAAATCAGGATTATTAGATTTTATTCAAGCCGCCCATTTTCGAGGCCACATGTTAACCTAAGTAAGTTTAATTAATTTATTTTTTTTATCTGTTAAGCACTCATATTGATTGATTTTTACTAATATTACTTTTTGATTACTCTAATATTCCTACGTTTTATCGCATAATTTTTGAATGTTGGTAAAGTATTCTGAAATAAGGGCTATTATTCTCAATACAGTTTGTGTTTTTTTTCTCAGACGAAGGCAACTTATAACACTTTATTTTAGTTATTTTAAAATCTTACAGGCACTGGCTTTAGTTTTACATTGTGGAAATATAAATTTGATCTGTCTGGCCTTTTTATAATATTTTTTTTTTCTTTAATGTTATAAATATCTTTTTTTTTTTGGGGAATTTCTTAATCAGTTTTTGGGTTAATTGACAGTTGATAATTAGTTAATCTCTTGATTGTCTGTTTTAAAGCCTGTAATTTTTTTTTTTTAAATTTTAAGATGTATCATTATTGTTTCGTACTTTCTTTGCTAAGTAAGCTTTAGTTAGGAATACATAAAGATAACTTTAAAACTGTTGAAATTGTGTTAATTTATTTCCAAGTAAAATGACATAAGCTAAAAAAATATATATAAAAATTTGTTTTTTTTTAGCTTAAAAACAAAATAATTTAAAAATTCTAATATACTATTACAAGGGTCAAATATTCTTTATTTAGTGTAAAAGAAATACTTGATGAGTATTTATTTATTACTTATGTAATAATACTTAAAATAATTCAGATTTGTTTTCTTGGCTAATTTCTCAAAACAATGTTTTTTTAATTATGTCCCTTTTCAGCCGATGTGTCGATATATAAAGCTACTACGTTACTTTATACTAAATTCTTTTTGTACCATTTTTTTTTTATTTGATTAGCCATGTATAAATTTCAAACTTTGGTTGTTTTTCTTAAACTGTGCTGTGTTCAAGGAATGTTGGTTTATTGACTGTAAATTCTAATGTTATTTTTTTTTTTTTAAATTTCTAATGCTTTAAGGTTTAATTAATATTGATTATTATGCTCTTTTAATGAGTATAGGGATGTTTTGTGTATATCGATTATCGATATGAGTGATATTGATTTATTAATTCTAATAACTTGAAGTTTTTTTTGGTTATTCGTGTTATTCTTGTTGACAAATGTAAATTCTTTTTTTGCATGCTTAATAAAATTAAGAGGCAGGCATGCGCATTAATAAAATTCCTTTTCAATTTTATACAATCATTAATCAAGATCGGTATTAATCAAGAGAGTTTTTTTTGGTAGTTTTTGGTTTTATTAAACATCAGTGATGTATGATTTGATTTAATATCTAATTAATGCGCGGAAACAGCTATGCCATTAGTTACCAATAATATTTTATTTTTAATGTCTTAAATTAATTTGTGGAAACAATTTTATTTATTTTTGGTATGTTCTGTCAACGACGATAGCACGAATGGCCTGTTGTTTGAATAGTTGTATTTAATTGATTGATTTAGTTGATTCTGTATTTTGAGGACTTGTATTATTGAATAGTTCTCCTTGGGCCTTCAGCCACTTCTTTTTTTTTGATACTTTGTTTTTTTTTTTTCCCGTAAATTTGTTTAAGGCCTTCAGCCAATTCGTTTGCTAGTTTTTTTTAATTTGGAAATTTATTTAAGGCCTTCAGCCATTTGCTTTGTTTTGTATTAAACTTTAATTTTTTTTATGGTTCAAATTTTAATGCCTACCGATGTTTGTAGGGCCTCAAAATTCAAGTTTAACTCCAAATTTGGATACTTTACCAGATTTACGTTCAAACTGACCTCCAAACTTAAGTATAACTCCAAATTCAAGTATAACTCCAAATTCAAGTTTAACTCCTAATTCAAGTTTAACTCCAAACTCAAGTATAACTCCAAATTCAACTGTAACTTATAATTTACCTCAAATTTTCTCCGGGGTTGAGTCCGACTTGCAGACCACCCCTTACCTGCCGTCAGGAAACAGGCAACCTTTTACTAATTTTTTTTAACAATTACTAACCCTTTTTTTTTGTAACTTAAAAAATTAAACTTTTTTTAATTTTGAAATTTAAATCGTCAAGAAATTATTTCTAAAAAAATTAATTTGTTTTTAATCTTTTTTTTTTTATTTCTCACCTGATACGAATAATTTGTATTATTATATTATTATTATTTATTTTTTTTTCTTTTTTTTTAAGGTATTGAGCAAGTCAGTTTTTTTTTTTGCTTATATGCTAACTTTTTTTTTTGTCTCAGGGTGTGATCGCCCAAGCAAGCTCCTATAACATCTGGGGCTTCCGTTTGTAGTCCGTAAGAAAACTGGTGGCGCCATAACGAACTCACTATTCCTCACCCGAGCTGCGGGTAGGTTTGCACGCACACCTACATTTGTTTTTTAAAACTAACCTGTGCACAGGATAAATTTTGTATTAATTTTCTTACTTTTCCTTTTTTTTAGCAATTTGTGACTCATCATAGTCACACCATTTTTTTTAAAAACTGCTTTTAAAAAAAGTGCGTGGCAAAATATTCTAAAAAAAAACAGAATGGACCCAAATTATTGCAATAATGGGTGGGGTTTTTTCCATTCCATGAACTTTAAATGATTAAAAAATGTACATTATCGCCCGTGTAAAAAAAAAATTCGTCCCCCGCTTAGAAGTGAATCCATGAAGATAGCGGCATTCTAGAGGGAGGGCGTGTGAGGGGCTTTTGGGCCTGTTATCTTGAAAACTATCTTTTTTTCGAAAAAAATTATGAAGACCGTTTTTATAGACTACAAGGCCATCTTTATTTTTTGTTCAAACAAAAATTTTTTTTAATTCCTATATTTTGGCAGATATTACCGGGAACCCCATGTCTCGGGCCTTGAGGGTCCATTTTCGGCCCTTTCCCACCTGTGAATGTTGATAAACTTTTTTTCGCTTAAAAGCATCCCCGAAGACCTAAAAATTGCGCCACAAGGAAAAACTGTATACATTTATTTATAGCCTAACATATTTTGGCCAAGTTCGTCATTAAAATCATGGATAAGAGCGGAGCAAGCAGATTTTTATGTCATGTGGACTCGCAGCAGATGATATAGAATACGTAACATATGATGAATGGAAGCAAAAGAAGCAAAAAAAAGTCAATAAGGAACTTCGCCTTTGTTCACATTAAAAATATATTTTTTTTTTATAGTTGTCATATATATTTATTTTGTGTAAGTAAAACTATCATTACTCTAAATTATTCATTTAAATTAGATTAATAACAAAAAATACTTAAAAATTATTTTACTTTGAAAAAAAAAACAAAATATTAATCAAGACACTACCTTTTTAAAATAAATAACCTACATAATGTACAAACTCTGTAACGTACGAATTTAATTTCTCAGTGAAGTATGAAACAAAATTTAATAAATTAAAGATCCAGTTATAAATTTCCCATATCACACAGGAGAATTTCTGCACTAAATCATTGTATTAACCCCTCAACCTGAGACCCAAAAAGTTTCTTCCTACCTGCCTGTGTCAAGCAACCCCTTATTTGTTTGTTTGTTTACCCTAATTTTGCTGCTAGTTGAGTCTCTATGTAAGTTTAAATTTTTAGAATTTGATTAAATATATTGCCTGAAAAAATAAAATAAATATTTTTTTGTGCAATTTTCTTAGAAAGCAAATAAATATTAAAATTTCTTGTAATTTTACTTGATAACTCTTACTATTTTGATTTTTTAAAAGAATTTAAATTCAGTTGCAAAGTCTAGAGCATTCTTTCTATGCTGCTAATATGGTTTTTAAATGGTCGGTGGAAATACATTTTTTTTATTCGAAAATGTAGTCCGGCAGACCACCGCAAAAAACCAAGCCAATAAGAGATACGCATAAAACTTTTTTTATATTACCTACTATGAACTATAGTCAATTTAAAGCCGCACTGCTGTCTCAGCTTAGCAAGTTCAAATTGCATTTTTTTACCTTAAAAAAATCGCGAAAAATCGTTTTTTTAATATAACTTGAAAACTATTAATTTTTGGAAAAAATATATATAATTAAAATTAATGGTGTAATAAAACTACGTCAGTCTTTTCTATACATTTTTTTGTAGCCTTTTTAGTTTTTGAGATATTAACGATTAAAATTTAAAATAAAAACGCAATTATCTCAAAAACTAAAAGCTTTACGAACAATTTAATAAACAAAAAATCTGCCCTTTAGCTAGCTTTATAAAAAAGGTTATATACAAATTTTTAATAAAATAATTAATAAAGGAGTTATAAGCAAAAAAGTGATTTTGGTCATTAAAAATTTCGCTAATAACAATATTTTTTTATTACAAGTAAGTATACCAGCTCCGATTCATATAAAAATAGTTTTAAAATGTTTTATTTATTAAATAAAACAAACTTAAACACATGTGTCTCGAGGCAATGGGGGATAACCTGGTGGCACGGACATTTTATTTAATTTTTTTTAGTTCAATAACTATACCCATTCCGATCCACTGGAAACTTTAGCTAAAATTAAAACTTTATTTAATTGAAAAATATAATAATAATTAGTGCCTCCTCTATGTAAGTGTTATATACCTGGCAGAACACTTCACCTTTCTCTATCTTCTATGCTACTATGTGTATAGCTCATTGTTTAAATATTTTTATTATCGATTTATACAGGATGCTGCAGCTCACCTCCCGTCTTAAGTAGCTCATTTATTATTCAATGTAAAATTTTCATATTTTGCAGACGTTACCTTTAACACACGGTGCATTTCAGGAAAATAATTTTGGTTATACAGGGTGTCACAAAAAGAGTGCCATCACGGTAATGCATTTTTTTAAATGGAACGCTCTGTATTTTTTTGTATATTTAGGTACCTCTTGTGGTTATTTATATTTCTCTTAAATTTTGTCAATATCGGTTTAGTAATTTCAGAGAAAAAAAATAAAATATGAAAAAAACTGTTTTGCACCATTTAATTTCAAAATGAATAAAAATACCAATAGTGCCTGATTAATAGAATTAAACATGGAACTTATTAAGTAACGTAATAGGTCATGTTTGGTTAATTCGAACTGTACAGGATGTCCAAAATTTAGCGTCAAACTTTTCAAATTTGAAAGCACTTTATTTTTCTAATTTAAAATTTGAGCCCCTGTATATTTTTAGGTCGTTAGATGCAAAATTAAAAAACAAAAATTTTTCCATATATAACCCTATTGAAATTTCTGACGCATTAAAAGTTATTTGTTAAAAACTCATTTTGGCATCTATTTTAATAGTAATACCATTGAATCAAAATGATAGGTGTCTATGAAAAACAATTTATTTCATTGGAGTTTATTTAACTTACAGAATCTTATTTTGACGTATTATAAAAATTCGAGTAAATTATTATTATTTATTAATTAAATTAAATTAATTTAAGAATAACCTTTAAATGTTAAATAAATCTAATTTTTAATTTTTAATACCTTTTGGCTAACATTTATGTAACTTTAACCAACTTCTAGGTAATAATTAACGTAATTAGAAAACTCTAATGTTAAAAACTGGTTTTTCGTAGCCACATACCATTTTTATCCAATGATATTATTATCATGTGCTTTCAAATTTGAAGAGTTTGACACTAAATTTTGGACGACCTGTACGAATTAACCAAACATGACATAAGCGACTGATATTACGTTAGTTAATAAGTTCCTTGTTTAATTCTATTAATCAAGCACCAGGTATTGGTATTTTTATTCATTTTTAAATTCAATGGTGCAAAACAGTTTTTTTTATATTTTTTTTTCTTGAAATTACTAAACTGGTATTGACAAAATTTTAGAGAAATAAAAATGACCACATTAGGTACCTAAATATACAAAAAAATACAGAGCATTCCATTTAAAAAAAATGCACCACCGTGACGTCACACTCTCTTGTGACACCCTGTATAACCAAAATTATTTTCCTGAAATCTTTCGGATTTGATGTTTGACCGAAATTTAAAGAATCCTTAAAAATGGTAAAAATTTTTAAAAGCAACATTTAATTAATTTAAATTTTAATTATTATTTAATTTACGTTTTTAACCTTACTTTATGCCTTAAAGACAATGACACGTCACCAAAACATTGCAGGAGTTTTTTGATTTTGAAAAGGTTTTCGAAGTTTAATTGGGTGTTGGTAAACTGGGTCCCAAAAAGTAACAGGTTAAATATCTGGCAAGTAAACACAAGAATATTTTGTTATTATTGCATCGTATCATATGACCTTATTGAGTTTATTTAAAAGCGAATGTTAGTAGTGTTTACTATAAACTTATTTTTTAGTTAATATGAAACATATTTTTTTAATATTGTTTTTATATTAATAAATAAAAAAAAACAACAAATATTTTAATCTCTAAATAAAATTTATGCATAGTGGCGTTTACTGTTGCACTTAAAGATTTTATTGATAAAAACAACTCAACGGACATCCTTTTCAAAAATGTCAGAAATGATATTTACTTCTTTTTTGGATTAGGGTGAAAAGGGGTAAAAGCGATAAATAAACAAATTTTTTTTTTAAAAATCCCCTTTTCGGACCGGATTTTCCTTTTTTAGCTGTCATTCAAGTTTTGCTTACCTAACGTAACATTTAATAAAAAAAATGCATACGGTTTAAAGGAAGCGGGTTTTGGGTTAGGTATTGGTATTGCTTTAAAATATCTAAACCATATTTTTATATACTGGTTCAGTCATCAAAGGTTCAGAAACAACGTTTCTAGGAAAATGTTGTAGAAGTTTTTTGCTTATCGGTTTTTTATGTTTTTTGGGCTGCTAAATCCGAATCTGAGGTTTGCCACCTCGCCAGGCATGAGCTTTACAAGAAATTGAAAAAAACTTATATTTTCTTTTTTAGTTTTTCTTACTAAATTGAAAAAAGGTTTTTTTTTTTAATATTTTTTTAAACCCAAAAATTTAAAAGAGACAAATTTTTACAAATATGTAAAAACATTATCCTAACTGCGCGCTGGTGCCTTTTTATCAAATTCATACACCTGAAAATTAATTATTTTATGATTATGTCTTGGTTACATTTAAGTAATTGGCAAACGTGAGTGAGGTCCATAGCAAAACAAAATCGTACTACTTTTAATTTAAGGGGAATAAGGTTTTAATAAAAATAAACATATTTAAAAAAAATATTTTTACAAAATAGAAACGCAAAAACACCATTTTTTAATATTTTCATATTTATTCATTGTCCTCATCTGCAAAATTATTACCTAAAACAATAATGGTGACTTTGGATAACTTTAATAGAAGCAATGTCGTTTATGTTCATTATGGACAAAAATTAGTATGTCTTTGCACAATAGACTTTAATATTACTTTAAAATGAAACTAAAAATAGGAGAAGAAGAAGTCATTACCTGCATAAAGCTTAGGATAGCGTTCGCCGATGATCCGTTTAGAAGGACCAGGCTGTATATCCGCAACGACGTAATGTCTTCTTTTTAGTCCTTTTTGGTCAGTGGACTGCTTGAGCTCTTGAAAGATAGGCGCTTGTCTCTCCATTAAAAAAAAATATAATTATAACATTTTGATTTATGCAAGTATAGTTCTTACTTTACAGTGATACATACTTAGAATAAAAATTACGTGTAATAGTATAATTACCTTTGATCCTCTCAGGTGAAATGTCTTCACCGTCATCACTTAGCAGTATTTCTATATTGAAACAACTTTCTTCACAATTCAGACACTGTCTGGAGCAGTATAACCCAACCCTTCTGCATCTGCAATTGGCTTTGCAAAACTTCTGGTACTTGCAGACAATGAGCTTCAAAAGATTCTCTGGGGCTTTACACCTAAAGGTTCGTGATAGGAACCAGTTGCCTTTAATAACTTTTCATCCCCACTACTCAGGTAGTTGCATATTGCCCCTCCACTGCAGTACTTGGTGAAATACCCTTTAACTGTGTTGCTGGGCTGCAGCATTAGTAGGGAGAATGGATGCTACATTTCCACTAACCTTGAATGCTTATGACACATACTGTTTGTACCGCAGCTTAATAATTAAAGTGGTGCGATGGTCTCCGCCATACACGGGCACTAGAAATCCCCTGCCTTCAAAATTTCTTCTGCACTTGTACAAATCAAAATGTCATAATTATATTTTTTTCAGTGGAGAGACCAGCGCCCATTTTTTAATAGCTTGAGCAGTCCACTAACCAGAAGGGACTAAAGAGAATACCTTATGTCATTGCGGATATACAGCCTGGTCAAAAAAAGAAGAAACAGCCAGGTAATGACTGTTTTTTTTTTTTTTCTTATTTTCTGTTTTTTTTTTTTTTTTTTTAATAATGAACACGAACGACATTGCTTCTATTATAGTCTATAAAGTCGTTTTTGTTGTTTTTGGTGATAATTCTGCAGATAAGGACGACAAATGGATGAAAGTTTAAAAAAATGGTGTTTTTAATTTTTTTTTGGGTGAATAAAAATTTGTTCTTAATATGTTTTCTTTTACCAAAACCTTATTCCTCTTAAATTAAAAGTGGTACGATTTCGTTTGAGCTAGAAGACTCGTTGACCTACGGATCTCACTCACGTTCGTCAATTCCTTAAATGTAAGGACATACCTGGTTATCATAAAATAATTGATTTTGGTGGTATATGAATTTAGTTTGGATGGTAGGGCACCAGGGTGCACTTAGAATAATGTTTTTACCTTTTTGGCGAAAAGTACAAAAAAATGCCAATTTTTCAACATTATTTAATGACGTTATGGATTGTTTTAGACTTATTTTACATATTTGTAGAAAAAAATTCTCTTTTATTTGGTATATTATGGTTATTATCAAAAAATGCTTATTTTCGAGTTATACTTAAAAAACTGAAAAAAGTGACGAAACAGACTCGGATTTAGCAGCCCAAAAGACATATAAAACCAGTGAGAACTTCTTCATTTTTTTCCTGCAAAAACATTTCCTTGCTGGACTACACCTTAAATAAATAATTTGTAATTTTTGGTAACCAGTATAGACAGTTAACAGTAAACAATGCTTCAATTGTGACAGGCCCCAACCTTATGGATATGTTGTAGCACTCATTAAAAAATCTATAAACCACCGCAATGCCAAAATTTTTAGATTTTTTGGAAAAGTTAGTAACAATAAGCTTTATTTACATTAAAAATATTCAAGATAAATTCACAAGCACACTAAAAAAAACAACCAGGTTTTAGATTTAATGAATAAAACATTTAAAAAAAAAATTAAGGCCTATTCATGAAACACAATCAAAATATATTTTTTTTAACGCAATAGTAAAAAACATTAAAAAAAAAGAATTATTGTAATATTTGAAACTTTAACAATCAACAAAGCCGTCAAACGAGGTTTTTATCAAAAAAAGCTTTAATGGATTATTTCTTATCCAAATTTTAAAGGGAACAGGGAACAATATTTTTAAAATTTTTGACGAATATTTTTTTACCTCCATTTTTTCATCTGGACTTAAAATATTTTTGTGTACTTGCATTTGCTTGCTTGCAATTTTATAATTACTGTTACATTTTGGCATCGCGAATGAGTTAGATTATCGAAGCACATCCACCGTATATAACTGGATCAAGCTTTGTGCTCTGTAACATGTAACAAAATAACTTGATATAGCTTCGCTAATTTCGTAAGTAACATTGGTAAACAGCAACAGCAAAACTAAATCTGGCAAACAAAAACCAAAGTGTTTTGTTTAATAGATATTATTCTCACTTTTTTCCAAATTGTTTGCTCTCCGACAGCGTTGCCCTGCATATTTAAGTTCATACTGTACTATAATATGTATATCATTTTCAGGACTCATTATCAGGTCTGAAAAAAAGCTTATTACAAATTATTACAAATTTTTACTTTCCGAGCTCCTTTGTTTTTAGAGAAAAACAGTAGTCGACACCACGCTACACCTACATACAGGTAATCTAAAAAAAATTATAAAGTTTCGTTTTTAGTAATACAATAAGAAGCTTTTATAACAGCAGTCGTTTAGAAATTCCAAACTCGGCTCCTTTATCGCCTTGTCTGTAAACATCTAATCCAGCTTCTGTAATTAGTCACTTTTCGGCCTTGTTACGTGAATATCTATTTTAATTTAATAGTCTGATTAACATATTCTCTAAAATTTTATTTTTTACCTTAAAGATATTTTTATATTTCTATTCATATATTACGGCCTAAACACAGGAAAGTTACAAACAAAATATAATAAATTATAACTTTAAAACGTATATTTTCCACATCACACCAGGAAAATTTTCGCAGTTAATCATTGCCAATTACACAACAACTTGAGCCCCAAAACTTTCTTTCTGCTTGTTTGATTGTAATACTCTTATATTTTAGCTTACTTAGAACGAACATTTTTGTTCTACCTAAAATTAAGTATTAAACCACCAGTGTTATCTTTTGAAAGTGGTTCGTATAAGATTATAAAAAAAACTTGAAAAAATTGGTTTTTTTCCCGTTTTCTTTATGAAAAAGCCTTTAAAAAACCAATTTTTTTTTTTTTAGAAAAAAAAAAATTAATTCAGTTTTGTTTAGTAGTATAGGCAATCCGTCTATCAATTTTCGTAAGGAATTAAAAAAGAAATTTTGGTTTTTTATAAAAGTTATTGGTATATTTTTTAAAGAAAAATTGGAAAATCTGCTAAAATTGGCCATTATCAAAAAAAATTATTACTTGGACCCAAAGTTCAAAACCCGGAAAATAATTTTTAAATTAGAAACGGACTTTAAAAGTAGTATTTGTTTAGTTGATAAAGATGAAGGAAGTAGAATTATTTAAATTAGGATAAAAATTTAAAATTAAATAAATTACCTTATTTTCCTTTTCCCAAAAGGGCCCTTTTTTAAAGTGTTTTTTGCACTTTTGTTGCATCCTGTTAAAAAATATTTTTTTCAACCGGATTTTCGATTCTTTTCCGTTACTAAAAAAGGGGTGGAAACTTCGCTTCAAAGCATTTAGTTTTTGCATTGAGGTCTAAACCGTTAGCATAGTTACGTTCATTGTTGTTCCTAGAAACGCTTGCAAACCTAATTTCTAATAACAAGGTGTAAAACAAGGATCTATGTTTTTATACGGTTTTTCGGAATAATATTTAAACAGGATGGGGCATTTAAAGTTTTTCGAAAATCGCAGTTCACATACTTTGAAGTGATATTCTGAAAGCGTATTAGCTGTAATTGCCCATTGAAATTTAGTAAACAGATTTTATTACTTTACATGTATTTTACAACATTTTTCCATTTTCATATAAAATTGACGAAAGGTGTGAAAAATGGCTTCTCCCTGAATTCGTGACCTCGCTCCTGAAGCAGGGTAGTTGGGAAGGGAAAGTCAAAGCAAGCAAGGAAGAATGTACGGCTTGTTACAATACATATTTTGTGTTTCTATTTTCGTTTTTAGTAATGCAGTTAAACCAAAAATTTATTTATTTATTTTTTTTTGCAAAGATAATTATAGAAATGTGAAATTTTATTCGTACAAAGACTGCTTAGGTTCTGCAATTTTGTTAATATTTAACATAGAAGAAATAATTTTAAAAAAATTTCTTTGCCTTTATTTTTGGCTTTTTTTCTGGCTCCCCTTAAATAGTATAATTAACAACTACCAGACATCACAACACATCAGCAGATTTTATGACTGTATATAAAGAACTAAATAATTTATGTTAAGTAAATATATTAAAAAAATTAATTTTATTGCAAATTTTTTCAGGTAAAGTATCATCCTTAGCATCATTAATATTTGCTCAAAGGAGACATATCGTTTGCTATATTTTCCTTACTACTTTTTGTACACAACTAAAAATGGTGTTGTTCAGCGAGCAATAAATAAAATTTGCCCGTTACCTTGTGAAAAGATAAAAGAGTGAATCCAATCTTGTAGATTTTATTTTGATTTTCTTTTATTGTATATAGTTTTAGTTATTTGAAATATTGTAATATTTCAAGGCCGGTGGTATGTACAATTTGTCAACAGTGTTTTTTTTTTTTTGTATTAAAATGTATCACCTACGGCCATCTGTACATCTTTAAGTTAAAAAATAACGTAGAAAAGGCATAGTTGTGAGAAAAAAAAAAGAGACGCTCTCTAACGCTGACAAAATACGTGCCGTGCACGATCCATGTTCGTCTCTGTAAAAAATATTTTTTACCGGAAATTCATAAGTAAACAAAACGAAAAGTAGTTTAAATTAATACAGTCCATTGTTAAAACCCTATCGAAGAATTCGTACATTAACGTTGATTAGATTATTTGAGCGGAGATGGCAAAAAAACCTCCATGCAACCTTAAAAATTTTTTGTGGTTTCTCCTATCGTTCTTTAGAGTACCTTGTCCAGGCCCCTTTTTAGACCCCAGAGTCTTGACATGGCCACTCCATAATATCTTGTCGGTTTTTTGGGCCCCCCCAAGCCTAGTAAAACCCAACCTACACAGTGCTTCCGTGGCACCAACATGTGGCTGTTTCTTCAGCCCCCGGGTTCACAGGCTATCCTCCACCAGGCCCCTTCTTTTCAGGTGCTTGTTGAGTTTGCAATGTCCTTTTGTTGACCATCGGTATCCTTACGACTTTGACTGGGCTCAGTAGGTCCGAGGTAAACTTGGCTGAGCAGGTCTTAATGAACTGCTTTGCCTGTCGTTGTCCGGGGGTTTTAACCACCAGCTTTGAAACTCTCTGTCTACCCAGCTCTTAATAGATGCTTTAAGAAGGCCTGCCGAAATTCTACAGAATGGCTCAGGGCCTATCATTTCCATGGCTGATCCTCTTTTGGCTAGGTCGTCGGCCTCTTCGTTACCTGGGTGGCCCTTGTGGCCTGGTACCCACGCTCTTGTAAGTTTGTTTGCCAAGTCGACTTTATCCAGGGCCTGTATACAGACCCCCACTAGTTTGGAATTAATTTTGGAGAAAAGATGGCCTTCAGGACCCTTGGCAGTCTGATTTAAATGTTTTTTCCTTTACTCCTTTTTTCTTTAATCAGCCGGCCTGCATTATTGCTGCGATTTCCGCTGGAAAACCGTGGCGTGCTGACCAAGACTTAAGGTTATCTTTTCTCTAGGCTTGTCTCCATAGATGCCAGCTCCTACTCCCTTGTTGGTCTTGGAGCCATCTGTATACCAGATATGATCGGCTTTGATTGGAGGGTCTTTTTTCCAGTCCTCCCTATCTGGTATCACATTCCGAAAGTGTCTGTTGAAGATGAAACGATGTGTTGACCTGTCCGAGGGCATCTCAAACAATGAGCTGACCTTTTGGTCCTCCTCTATTTCCCATCTTGAGATTCTTTGTCCTATAATTGAGCTTATCGTTTCAGTCTATGAGTACCGCCTTTACTTCTCTCTATATGTAAATATGGGGTAGCGGCAGGTTTAGCAGCACTTCCAGGGCTGCGGTTGGGGTTGTTCTCAAGCTTCCATGATGCATACGCATGCTAGCCTTTGCACACTTGTCGGGTTGCTAAGGTCTGAGTGACCCTTGCCCCCCAGGCAACTGAGCCGTAGGTGTTTCTATTTTCGTTTTTAGTAATGCAGTTAAACCAAAAATTTATTTATTTATTTATTTTTGCAAAGATAATTATAGAAATGTGAAATTTTATTCGTACAAAGACTGCTTAGGTTCTGCAATTTTGTTAATATTTAACATAGAAGAAATAATTTTAAAAAAATTTACTTTGCCCTTATTTTTTGGCTTTTTTTTTCTGGCTCCCCTTAAATAGTATAATTAACAACTACCAGGCGTCACAACACATCAGCAGATTTTATGACTGTATATAAAAAACTAAATAATTTATGTTAAGTAAATATATTAAAAATTCAATTTTATTGCAAAATTATTACAGGTACAAGTATCATCCTTAGCATCATTAATATTTAAGCTCAAAGGAGACATATCGTTTGCTATATTTTCCTTACTACTTTTTGTACACAATTATTTTTACATATAAACTTCGTTTTTGTTAAGTACATTTTATAGTTTTTAGGCTGAAAAATGTATTTTGGCAAATAAAATTGGAAATATTTTTTAATCCCCCTAATTCATTTCAGTCCCCAAAATAAATTTTAAATCCAAAATTTATTTTTTATGCTAAATTAACTTAGTTCTTTTCAATAGCATAGTGGTCACTGACAATGCGCATCACGCGGGCGACTCGGGTTCAATTACAGAAGAGACATATATAATATGTCAAGGGCCTTTGTCGCGTCGAAACACCGCCATTACTGAGATCAGCGAAGTTAAGCGACGCCGGTCACGGTGAGTAATTGGATGGGAGATCGCTAGTAAACACCATGTGCTGTTGGATGTGGTTCGTAACCCACGTTAAACTCTAGGTCCCGTTTGGCTGACATTACCCAGACATGAATCGGGGTAGTTCGGAGGTAGTAGTAATAAAAAAAGTACAACGTTTGCGGTGGCACTACCGCGTTGTCTTGAAGGTGCCATGAATTGTTTCCAAATATCTAAAAGTTTATTTGACAGAAAGTTGTAAAATATTAAAATATATTTATAATGTTTTAAATGTCAAATAAAAATATTCTAAAATTTACTTAATAAGTAAATCTATATTTAAAAATTAAAAACTTCATCAGGTTCCAGGTCTTTTAATATTGTATCAAGTTCCGATGCTGCATTACCCCGTTACACAGCTAAACCAATTCTTTGAATAATGAAACTTCGAGATTTTTTGCATGGAATTTTTTTGCAAATTCCATTTATAAAACCCTTAGCCTTATCACTCAAAGGACCAAAAGTTTCTACAGCAAAAGGAATAAAGATAAAGCGGTCTTTAAGCTCTTTATATTTTAAATGCTTTTATGCTCGGCAAGGCGAGCAGCCGTACCTACTAAATTAGAAGTGTATGGCGGCAAGTAGCATCCCAAAGTAATTGTCGTTCATATTCCTAGGGAATTGAGGTCATTTTATCTACACGTTTACCATCGCTTCTGCAAAATCCAAGAAGCTCTAACATAGAAGGATTTTCAGCTGAAATCAGAGCTCTCTTGATACTGTCATTTATCTGACTGTGTCTAGAAGAACGCCCTGCGCTTTTCTGCAGCTTAACCCATGTAGGACATAGATATTAGCATTTTCGCCGCAATCGCAGGTGTGCTGTCCACACACAGGCAGATCATGTCAGAGAGCGATGGACTGTTTTGTTATCTAACAAGTTTCCTAAGGACGAAGATGGAAGTGCGTGAATCCAAGCATTACTTTCAGGGGCCTGAAGAGCAAGTAGACGTGTCTTATCTTCACTTGTCTGGCATATGTTTGTAATATATTTGTGACGAGCTTTCTTTCTGTTTTTGGTAATTTTTGTGGTTGATTTTGAGAATTGCTAACAGATAACCATCTTACATAACAGTTGCTGAAATCATTATTTACTATCGCAAGAATATAGGAAGGTAAAATTTTGGAAAGTAAATCTGATATTAGTATTATATAGTCATTGATTGAACCTAAAAAGGCAGAAATAGACAGGGTGGATGTATTTCTTATTCCAAAACCTTTACTGGAAGAGTGCTTTGTAACCAAGAAGTTAATTTAATATCACAATTTGATATGTCTTAAACCAAACTCTGTAATACATTATCAAATAAACGAAGTAAATCTGGAAATTTCCACCAAGGTAAACATCTTAACAAATACGAGGTACAGCAAAGAAATATAGTAAATAACTAACTGTTTGTATTCTAAATAAATAATTACAGTAAATTATGCCCAAGAAATTGCTTTCATGCGTGAAACAATAACTGTGTTCCCAGATAGTACATTTGTCCCCAGATGAATTGTATTTCCTGTCACCAAAATAATAGGATTAGGTAATCCGGTCAGTTCTGATTAGTTTTAATTAGTTCTAATTATTTCTACTTAAGTCCAATTAGTTTTTGTATTGTAATTTAATTGTTTGTTCAAAAATTTCATTTTTGAATAATTGCAC
>JAHBCN010018447.1:0-17089 GCA_019359885.1 Listronotus oregonensis
CTGTGTCGTGTATTAAACCATGTTTCATCAAGGTAAATATCTAAATTAACCTATATCTTTAAATTTCTTGAAGGTAATTAAATATCCAAATGCGTAATCTGTGCGAGTCCATTACTAGATGTCTTTTGTCTGTTTTGTGGTATTTAAATCCCATTTTACAAACAACTCTATGGAGGGTAACACGGCTAATATTTATATTGGTTTCGTCTTCGTCTATCATCTTTTTTAGTTTATCCAAGGTAGGAATAACTCCCCTTTCATAAAGACAATATATTTTCCTTTTTATTAGGTCGTGATCACTATGCGGTGAGATTGAAAATCACTACGTTTTTTTCTTTTGTTGAATTCTTTACTAATAATAATATCCCTTATCGATGATATTGGAGTTTTTGTAAGTAGACAGGTTTCTTTTAAAGCTTCTTGTTTAATTAGACCTCTACTGATTAAAGTTTCATACACATTTTCACAACCTGTTTTGCATCTAATGACAAATGATTTCGACGCGACATAGTTATATTCTTGTAAAACAACTTTTCGAAACGCATAGTAAAAACGGTTATTTAACACTGCCACTAAAATATTAGCCAAAATATTTATATGCCTAATGGTTAATACTCAAGAAATACCTGGCCCACCCCTGCCCTTATGAACAAATGGGTTTACCCAATAACAATAGGTAATAAAATCGTTAAAGGTTTATTGGGGTATGGTCCGTCAAAAGCCATAACGATATACTTTGAGACAGACTATACAGGAATCCTAAAAATATGAGAGCTAATTATGCATAGTGCATTCTGTCATTAAAGCAAATAATATTTAGTCCGGTATATACCTACATAGTTATAACCCAAATATAAGGTCATATTACATAGACCAGCATACCTAAAAACTAGACCCCGTGTATTCAAAACTCTAATCTATGCATTGACAAAATTGGTATTGAAATTCAAGCCTTCATCTTTGATAAATCTAAATTATTCCAAATGCCAGACCACCGAATTGATTAAACTTTGTATGGTAAACACTTGTACATAATAATATATATACGAGTATACCTATATAGAAAACGGATATGTGAGTTTGTTTTATATCATGCGTTACATCCTCAAATATTTTTGACAGGTTGCCGGTCAGCTTAATTGTATATGACGGGTTGAAAAGCCTCCGAGATCAACACACCATCGATTTATGCAAATTGTATTTGAACAGAGTTGTTTTAATTGAAAGGATTATTAACGCCAGTGTAAATATATGGTATGTGCGAGAGTAATGAATACTAAAAAAATGCTAATCAAGCAAGTCATATGCGGAAAGGCTTAACACTTAATACAAAAATATATTATCATACTTTTTGAATATGCAGGTGTTTACATATTTATATACGGGTGTTGCTCCGCCGAGCGGGACATAGGGAATCCCATGTAAATTTTGAAGTAGTCAAATATTGGCTCCCCTAATTATTTTAGAAAAAAATGCTATTAGGATTTATTGAAGAGCACAATAAGTTCCACCCAAAATAAATATTTGAGCATTTTCAACCAACCAGTAAAGAGTAAACTGCTTAAATACTTCTGCAACGTAGTATCTCATTATGCACCCTGTACTCTAGAAATCAATAATAAAAACACCATATCGATTTATCAGTGACAATTTAGATCATTAATTTATAATGTCATTGACAAAACTGAACAATTTTATACGGGAATTTAAAAAAGAATTCTCGCATTTCATTTTAGTTTACTGCTAATTCCAACACATGCACTCACAGTTACGCAAGACAATAAAACAAATTTGTCTACATTTAGAAATCAATTTATGACGAAAATATCAGGATTTAATCAAATGCTCAAATATTCCTCCATTAACTGCCAGACAATAACCCAAACGATTATAAAACTCATTTCTTACGTTGGCTAGTTGGTACATCGATATTCTGGCACATTTAGCGGAAATAGCATTCCTTAGCTGGTCTAAATTTTCATATTTTTTTAGGTATAAAGCTTAGTTTTTAAATGTTCCCATAGAAAAAAATCGTTTGGCGAAAGATCCGGAGACCTGGCTGGCCAAGATGGTTGGGATGATGCGTGGTTCGGGCCTATGATGTCGTTATTAAATGCGTTGTTCAAGTATTCGCGCACAGCTCTGGTACTGTGTGCTGGGCAGCCATCCATTTGATACCAAATCTCTTGATTTTCACGAGCAAGGTTGTTCAAAGCAGGCAAAATTTGTTCCTCTAAAAGTTCCAGAAAGTACTCCGCATTCAAATTCGGTCAAGGAAAAATGGTCCCAAAGGATATGGTGGCCGAAAATTCCCGCCAAAACATTAATTTTTTGTGGATATTGAGTCCTTGTCTCAACAAATCGATTTTGGTTTTCGTTACTCCAGTACCGGCAATTTTGAATGTTGGGTTCGTTGTTCAATGTAAAAGTGCATTCGTCAGTAAAGCAAATATTTTGTAAAAAACTTGTCAGTGTTTGTCCTCTCCATCATCTCAAAGCAAAATTCCTGTCGTCGTATTTCGTCTCCGTCTCTTAATTCTTGGTGTCTTTCGTACTTGTAAGCGTGGTATTTACATCTTTTTAAAATTCGAGATATTGTGGTGTGGTCTTGTCCAGTAATGTCCTCCAGTTGTCTCGTGCTAATGTTTCCTTCGGCCTTCTACACAAAGTATCACGTCTAAATCCCTCTCGTTTTGTACAATTTGTCTCTGATTTTCACGTCGATTTTCTTCACATTTGCAATTATTGATTACTGTGCCTGTAGTTTCAAATTTTTTTATCGTCCGTTCTATTGTCGATTTACTTGTATGGCCTATTGGGAAAATAGGCTGCAAACATGTCCGCTACTCTTCGATAACTATTTCCCATTTTAAACCATTTTATAATAGTGATTTTTTCTTGATTTGAGTAGTTCATTATTTAAACATGATGTGACATTGATCTGACAACTTGAGAGTAAGAGGTTAAATAATTTTTCTGGTATTTTATTATAAACTTCTAATAATACAGGGCGCGTAAGAAGATAGGAGATTCGTAACTTATTTTAGCATTTATCTCTTAGCTGGCGGACTGAAAAGAGCTGAAATTTGTACACTGGGTACCACTTTTCGTGCTTTTAAAAATCCTAATAATATTTTCTTCTAAAATAATTAGGGAGCCAATATTGGACCACTTCAAAATTTACATGGGATTCCCTATGTCCCGCTCGACGGAGCAACACCCTATATATATATATATATATATATATATATATATATATATATATATATATATATATATATATATATATATATATATATATATATATATATATATATATATATATATATATATATATAATATATATATATATTCTTAATGAAAAATTTTTAAAATAAAACATTATGCATTTGACTGTATATTTTACGAAGGAAAAACGTAGGAGTAAATTGAATTTGATATTAAAATCATCTTCTAAAGCAAAAAAAAAACACCCAGCGTCGATAAAAGCTGAAATTTTGAGCAGGTATACTTGGTCACCGAGGTACTAGTACTTTTTGTTTAATTTAAACATGTTATTATATTTGAATTTTTACGAAAATATTTTATTCTAACATTAAGGGCTTCACTGGCTTGTTATACTAAAGCAGATCTTTATAATGAACGAAAATGGTTTTAGCAGGATAGTGTCGCATTAAATTTAACCTAAAATGTTTGACATTATTTAGATTAAGTTTTTCCACAGTTCCTGTTGTTTGACCTCCGATCAGTGAAGTGCTCGCGATAAAAAAACTACATAGTTTTTCCCGGTGCTGTATCAACAGCTTTTACCATCGGGAATCAAGGAGAAACTGAAGCCAAACGAGGGGAGTTCTTCTTCTGGGGCTAAGCGCTGTGAACGAAGATTTCTATACCTTTTCCTTTCTGAGGGCCACGCACGAGGTATTTTCCTAATGGCGGAAAATGGTTGCGCGCTCAGCAGGGAGGGGCAGTACTGACAAAAAACGGTTATTCGTGATACCAGAAGCAGTCCTTGGTCGGACCGCCATTGTTTGTGTCCTGCATCGATAATTTTTTTTTGCTAAAAATTCAAGTTTTGGAAAAGTTCGGAATTTCTGGGGGTTACAGAGCCCGACGATCCCGAAGTTCCACCTACAAAGCTCGGGAAAGCTCACGTTGATAACAACTTTTGTCTGGAACGGGGAGAGCTGGCAATTGCCTTGCAGCAACGCCATAAACAGAGCAGTATCCAGTAAGTTTTTCCAAATGGATAAATGGAAAGCGGGAGTATCACTAAATGGCCAGATCTTAATACCTTTGACTATTTTCTTCAGATATTATGCATAAATAATATCCCAGATTGGGATAATATTTATGCAAAAGCTAAAATAATGCATCCAGTTATTAAAAAGAAAAGTAGTTTTTCTACCAGTCACCACATATACCAGGATTAAAGCCTTTAAAAATGGTAAAAAAGCAGATCTTTATAATGATCAAAAATTATTTTAGCAGAATAGTGTCGCATTAAATTTAACCTAAAATGTTTGACATTATTTAGATTAAGTTTTTTTCAAATAGATATATGAAAGCGGGAGTACCACTGAATGGCCAGATCTAAGAACATTTGACTATTTTCTTCGGATTTACCTAGACACCAAAGTATCTACTTCCAGATTGGAATAATATTTATGCAAAAGCTAAAATAATGCGTCAAATTATTAAAAAGAAAAGTAGCTTTTCCACCAATCAATCCACTTTATATATAAAATCTAAAGCCGCGTTTACACCAAAGTTTTTCACTAAGTTTTCCGCAAGTTTCGGCAATTTGTTGCTTTCCACTTGTGGAGAGACAAATCTTCTACTTAATTTTAGTTTCCCGCGGAGTGTCGATAAAGATCAAAGAAAGTTGACAACTAAAAGTGGAAGATTTGTTGCTGCGCGCATTGGGCAAGCAACTTGTAGAGAACTACTACCTAAACCTTTCGCGCCAATTCTTTGGCAACAAGTTTTCTACTTGGTTCTTCAAATTTAAGAAGAGCAACTTTTAGTTTTCTACAAAAAATCTTCCACTTGTTGCTCTAATTTGAGAAGTGCATCTTTTAGTTTTCTACAAACAATATGGTTGTCAACTTGTTATGTGTCAACGCGCCTTCATATGACAAAATGATTACTAGATCTTTTTTTTGTTATTATATATATATATATATATATATATATATATATATATATATATATATATATATATATATATATATATATATATATATATATATATATATATCTATTTACTGTTACTTGACAAAACAATATTTGCTAAAATAAAATAGGCACAAAAGAATTATGTTTAAATATTTTTTTATCAAAAGAAATAAAACCGGATTTAATAAATTTCTAAGATAAATACAGGTCTTTATTTGCCTACAAGCTATAGTAAATAAAATTCTGTCAACAATTCTAAATACCGCACAGATCAACACGACAAGTGTTCAGAGCTTTGGGTAAATATTTGACTTAGGATACCTACACCCATTCAGGTAGATTATTTAATACCAAAATAGCTTTTTGTGTTTCTTTAGTAAAATATTAAAGGAATTTGTTGAATATTTGCTTAAAATAAATATGGAAGTTAACAAAAATATTATTACTTCTTAGGTTTATGATAATTAATATTAGTAAGTAAATAAAATTACTTTTAAATGTAATTGGAGTATTACTCTACATTTAAAAAGGTCCAACACAGAACCACTCTACAAATGCTTTAACCTTATTTTTTCTACTAGCGTGTGGAAAGCAGCACTTTTCCGCACGCAATTTAGTTTGGAAAGGGTCACTTTTCCGTAATAACTTATGAGTCGGTATTAAATGAATCTTTACTTTATAATTCAATTGGTATTTCTATCAAATTAATGTTAATCAACAAATATAAAAACTAATATGTTTGTTCAAAGATTTAATGCAGTTTTGACCGGTGCCGGTGTCCATATTATAAAAGATCAAAGTCATTAAAAGTCATCGATAATTGAAAGTGTCTTTAGTACATTCTGATCAGTATCGTCGATTTTAAATTTTGGATTTCTGCCCGAGGAATTACCTGAATCCATTCTCAAAGCAGCCGAAATAGCAAATTTAGATTTGTTGCCGTCCAAGTCGAGGCACAGGTACGAGAAAGAATATACAGCATTTACAAGCTGGTGTGGCGAGAAAAAATCAAAAGTATGAAAGAAGAAGTTTTTATTGCATATTTCTCGGAACTTGCTAAAACATGTAAACCCAATACCTTATGGTCAAGGTATTCCATGTTAATAAGTGTCATTAAGATCGAAAAGAACATGGTTTTAAAGGCAAATATTTCAAAGTTACATCATTTTTGATGAAGCAAAATGTGGGATTTAGACCCAAGAAGGCCAAAATTTTCTCGAAAGATGAAATAGCAAAATTTATTAATGATGCTCCAAATGATGTCTATCTAGCGATGAAGGTAGCTACAATTTTCGGTGCGTGACGTCGAGAAGAATTGATGAAAATTAGCATTGATGATTTTGACGATAAGGGGAATCTTTTAATTGTAAATATTCCAGACTCCAAAAACCATTCTAGCCGAAGTTTTGTCATTTCCAAAGGAAATTGAAAAGGGTAAAATATCTAGCTTTGTAAAAGAAAGTATTTCAGTTTACGAAAGCCCGAAATACCACACAGAAGATTTTTTGTTAATTACAAAAAATTGGCTTGTACTGTCCAGTGCATTGGAAAAACATACTTTGGCAAGATGCCCTCTGAAATAGCTGCCTGTTTACGTTTTCCCAAAACCCCAGAACTTTACACGGGACATAGCTTTCGCCGTTCCTCAGCTACTTAATTCTGGTGAAGGCATAACGAATATTAAAAGACTTGGAGGTTGGGAGTCATCATCTGTTGCAGAAGGCTACCTAGAAAGCTCTAAAAAGTTTCAAGAAGGACTTATCAAACAAAATTTTTCCCCAAAATTCATCTACCTTTGAACACAGCAAAACGCACTCAAGACCCATTGTACCGTCTTCTAGCAAGCAACAATGTGTCTCCGTTACCTGTAACGACGACCGGTTCAATTGCACCTCAACGGCAATGTCCAACTCCGCAATTTACCCACAACAACTTCCCTTCTGCGATTCATTTACAAAATGCTACCAACTGTTCTTTTACAAATTAATGTTTTTAAAATAATAATAAGTAGTAACGGTAAAAATAAATATTATCTAATGGTTGTTTAGTTTGACTTTTTCCACACACTCGTAGAAAAAATATTGTACCTAACACGTACGGAAAGTGTCTTTTCCACCCTTGACGGCTTAACCGAACTCCGCTTTGCGTTGTTTTTGTAACTGCTGTCGCGTGCAGAAAAGTATCACTTTCCGCACTTGTTAGGTAAATAACTATATCCTGTCAATTGCATATATTATTGCTAATATTTGGGATATAATTTATAAACATTAAATTGTTGGTTTAATAATACTATAAAACTTGTTTTGGGCAATTTTTGATGTTTCTTTTTAATAATTTATCTATTAAAGATTCTTTATAGCCGTTATGCACAATTGGTGCACTTTCTTTACCCACCCTATGGAAAATAACAATAGGTTGGTTGCAAAAAGTAAGTAAACGGTAGTTTGTTAACAAGGGGCCTAAAGATTTGAAGATTTACAGGAAAACTTCTGCACGCTGATTCCATACTTTAGGAATAAATGAAAAAAAAAAAAAAGGAAATTTAGTAGTGTCCCCAAACGGACCATAGAGAAATAGATAAAAGTGATACTCAGTGGTGCTCTATTGGAAGCTGCTAGTAAAGGACTTACAGATGGACGACAAAATAATACAACATTTGAAAATGAAATTGAGATTAAACCTTGACGAAGATGAGATTAGAGCGAGGCATTGGGCGGACAATATTTAAAGGAATATTAGGCCATTGCTTCTACAGAACGGTATCTAATTCTGAAAGTCCGGAAAAAATATCAAAGCCGATTTTTGCTCAAATTTCGATTTTTTCGAAAACAAGTTGGCAAATTAAAACTTTTTGTGTAATTAAAAAAGATTTTCTAAAAAAGTTCTTAATTTAACATTAATAAATCATAATCAATAGTTTTCGAAAATATCAGATCAACGGTTATTATCAATGAAACTTTTTTTGTAGAAAATTCACCTTTCTACAAAAAAGATTCTTTTTATTTTTGCTGTAAAATCAATAGTTTTCGAGGAAAATCGAAAAATTCATGAAATTTGAGCAAAAATCGACTTTAATGTTTTTTCCGGTCTTTCGGAATTAGAGACCGTTTTGCAGGAGCAATGGCCTAATATTCCTTTAAATATGGTCCATGATCTTTATGCATCTATCCCACGTCGTATTCAATCTGTACTTCAGTCAAAGGGTAGTCAACCCCAATTTTCCATTATTTTACAGGTGTTTGTACTATTTTGTCCTCTATCTGTATATTGATCTATTGAAAGCAGAAGCCCTGAAACTACCTATAAAAAAGGACAGGTCCCCTACATCTAGTCGGTGGGTAATATAAGGAAATTTTCTTCTAAGAGTGGGGTCATTAATAAGGCAAACGGCTTTTTTTGGATAAAAAATGCTAAGTGACGATAAAAAAACAATTTTAGTAATATAATAACAGTACTTTAACTAGGTTCCTATTAAAGATACATATATGTGTACAAGTAAAAAGAATAAAATTAGTTTTGGGCTCGAAAGAGAACATCCAGCTTTAGCTGCTGTTCTCCCTATGGATGTAGTGTGTTTTTTACAACGAAAGTTGTACTTAAACATATTAACAAAAACTTGTCGCTCATAACAAGGGAATGAGTTTAGTACTTTTTCCGGTTATTCTATAAAAAAGATTTTGCCTTAATTGTTTACATTATTGCAGGTGCTTCTTGATGTAATATAATAAAGTTTCCATTACAGAGTAGCTACTTTAGCTTTTTAAAAAACTTTATTGCCTCAATAAGATAATAAATCATTTAAAGTTAGGAAATTACAAAAAACTGCATGGCATTGAATAAAATAGCACTAAAATCCCTATTGATTTCAAACTAATGTAAAAGGTTTTTTACAGAAAAGAAAAAATAAAAAATAAAATTTATATAACTTTATTTATTTATTCACTATATTATTAAAAAGATAAATTTATTTTTGTAAAAGTAATAACTTTCTCTTATATAAAGAGAACCTAAAACCACAGTCTTTGTTATAAACAACAAATATATCCTTTACTACCAGTTTTATAATATTCATTTAATATCCCATTAATTTGCAGTAAATATTTTTTACGATTTTATAAAAACCCGTATAATTTACTTTTTATGTGAAAGGCATCTACCTTTAATTTCGCTTTTGAATATTTTTACTTCTCAGGTATGGTTTATTAGTATTTATTAATAACGAAAAATTTAATCCTTACCATAATAGGAAAGATAATTTACAATTTATTGGTTTTAAACCCAAACTTTTGAATTTTATTTAATTTTGGCTCTAATAGTTTAGTTGCATGCATAAAGGGACAATTTAATGAAATTGATTTCTGGTTAATGACAAACTTTACCGATATTTTCTTAAAGACAATAAATAATTCACTTTAATAGTTTCTGCCAATGAAATATTAACATAAGAGTAGAAAAGTTTTCCTAAAAGATATATATTTTATCCATAAATATATATATATATATATATATATATATATATATATATATATATATATATATATATATATATATATATATATATAAAATATTATTATATATAATATTTGTATATCTAATATAATAAAATTGTTATTTCAAAACTATTTTCTTCTCAGTAAATAATGGAAGTACAATTATAAATAGTTTTTATATTAAAAATCAGAAAATAATATTTAATATAAAATATTCTTTTTGAATATTCTTCGGGTTTAATTTATAAACAACTATTCATAATGCTTATTTTGTAGCCCTAAAAGTTTTCGAACTGGCCAAATTTTCACTTTAATCCTTAGTTCCCCCATATACTAATTTGTATTAACTATATATAATATATATATATATATATATATATATATATATATATATATATATATATATATATATATATATATATATATATATATATATATATATATATATATATATATATATATATATATATATATATATATATATATATATATATATATATATATATATATATACAGGTGTCCCAGAATTTGTGGAAATCTCCGGAATCTAATAGAAAACCTAAAAATATTATGACAAGTTCCCATAAACTTTTTTCCTATGACCCTCCCCTACGGAGATACAGTTACATCACGGACGCCACTGGAAATTGTTTTTGTTTAAATAACTTTTAAAATACTAGGTGTACTTTATTATTTTTTTAATATAATGTTTACTAGATAAGTCTTCTTAAAATGAACCCATTAAATCATATTTGGCTTATTTAGTTTGCCAGGGTCGGACTAGCTCTGACACAATAATAGCAATTTTTTTAACACCCTGTATGATAAAGGCTTAATAATATTATTTTTGGATAGCTTAAATCTTAAACTAAAAAAAGGTATTTTTGATTGACATCGATAAAATCAACTGTTTACGAGAAATAAAACATCATGGTTGGTATTTTTTTTACATTATACAGGGTGTTTTCTAATTATACGTCAATATTTAAGAAAGCAATTTTTGGCTCCATTTTAGGAAGAAAACTTTATATGAACGTATGTCCTAAATGTCTTAACTTTTGAGATACAGGGTGTTAAAATTTTAAAAAATAAATCATTTATTATTAATATCTGTAATACCACTTTAGATATGTTAATTAAATTTGGCATAAATGTATATGAAGTTTTCTTCTTAAAATGGACCCAAAAATTGCTTTCTTAAATATTGACGTATAATTAGAAAACACCCTTTATAATGTAAAAAAAATTACCAACCATTTTATTTTATTTCTCGTAAACAGTTGATTTTATTGTGTTCAATCAACAATACCTTTTTTTATTTAGGGTTAAAGCTATCCCAAAATAATATTGTTGGGCCTTTATCATACAGGGTGTTAAAAAATTGCTATTATTGTGTCAGAGCTAGTCCGTCCCTGGAAAACTAAATAAGCCAAATATGATTTAATGGGTTCATTTTAAGAAGACTTATCCAGTAACCATCATATTAAAAAATATTAAATTACGTCTGGTATTTTAAAAGTTATTGAAACAAAAACAATTTCCAGGGGCGTCCGTTATGTACCTGTTTCTCCGTAGGGGAGGGTCATAGGAAAAAAGTTTATAAAAACTTGTCATAATATTTTAAGGTTTTCTATTAGATTCCAAAAGATGGCCCACAGCTTCATTTTTAAAAATTGGTATTCTGCTGCCTCTTTTGGGGAAAAGAAGTACAACTTTTGCTCCATCTTGCCTTGCCTACTGATGAGCTGTAACAACTCCTCACAGAATAACAAAAAGTAATATTTTTCTGTCTTACAGAGAGACCCCGAACTTTCCACTTTGCTCGTTTTCTTATCCCTAGCGTATCTAGACTATGGAATCTGCTTCCTACGCCGGTTTTTCCTTCCTTTTCAAATCTCGTATTAATAATCTGCCTCTTAATTTATATAAACTATCCACGGTACATTAGTACGTTGACTTTAAGCCTTTATGGACAGTTCTGAAACAACAAAAAAGGAAATTTTGTTGCTTTCTACCTTTTTTTTCTACCTGACAGACAATACCGATTGTGTCACAAAACATTAACAGAGATCTTCTCTTGTTTGCTTAATATAAGTAGAATAATTTCATTCGTCAACGCACGTCTGCAATGTCCAAGCACCTAAACATGCAAGTGTTGCATTTCACAGCATTTTTAGACAACGCGGTAGTACCACCACAGACGTTATACAAATAAATACTACATCTGAATAACCACTACCCCTTTTATCATAATTACTCTTACAAAAAAGCCTCCTTACGACGAGGTCCCTCTTTTTTTACAGGCATTTGCACGGTTTCTGGTTCGAAGAATTTGCAAGTTTAGTTCCTCCACTAGTAGCTCCTGATAGAACTCGAAATGTCACACTAAAGCATTTATTTACAGTTCATCTAAAAAAGCCCCAAATTTTTCACTTTGTCCACCTCTTCATCCCTTATGTATCTAGGTTGTAAAACCTTTTGGCAAAGGATTTTCTCTCCACCAAATCTTTACTTCTCGTGGTAATAGGTTACTTTCCTTAAGACCTGCTACGTCATTAATAGGGCTCTAAACCTTCTTAGTTTGTCCCAAGACAAATAAAAGCATAAATTAACAAAAAAAACATTTATTTAGAAATGGCAAAGAGCGAATAACCTTAAAAAAATTACTTTTTATTCTTCAATTTAGTCGTGGTTCTCTCGAAAAATACTTTTTCTACTACGGTATAAATAAGAAAACTTTGTGGTCCTAGCAACGCGAATGATAACGAAAGAGAACTTCGTTGTCTAAGCGTTGCTAGCTACGAAAGTAATATTTTCAGCGCCTGGACAAAAGTAAGAGTAAAAAGAAAATATGTTGTAAATATTAGATTTATTTATAAAAGTAACTAATTTATGACAAAATATTTTAAAAAACTAGGTTAGTATTAACATTAAAAGTAATTGTGCAATTTGAGCAATTAGCAAAAGAAATTGGAGGAATAATACTTGAATTAACAGTTTTTAAATTTGTTGTTGGGGTATCGTTATCACCTTTAACTACGTTAATATTCATATTTTTCACTGTTACTTCATTAGAGGAAATATTGGTAGGAATTTCGTGTAAAATCTTCTTTGAAATTTCCACCTTATTACTATAGGATTCAGCAATATATCCCTCCGCAACAGAAGAAGACTTCCAACCTCCATGCCTTTTTAAGTCCAAAATATCGACATCCGAAGCATTGGCAAGGAACGTAGTTGACGTTCTTCTAAAAGAATGGCCAGTGTATCTACTGATGTCTTCAAGCTTCAAAAACTTCGCAATTTCTTTAGGTATATTTGAAATAGTGTGCTTTCCAATTACTTGATTAACATATTTACCTCTTTCATAACGATACAATAAACGCTCATCTAGAGCATTCCTTGGTCTCAGCTTAATATATTCCTGTAGAAATCTGACATAAGGAACTGAGCCTTCATCGTTGGTTACTACAAAGTTTCTTTTAACTTTATTTTTAGACTCCACTATTTTTACTATAGCCACGTCATTTCTTATTTTTACATCACTTAGCTTCATTCTGTATATTTCGTCTGTCCGGCATGCCCCAGCCACTCCCATAATGGCTATTACTTTTATTGCTAAGTAACTTTGATCAGGCGCGTTAAGTAAAAACTTTATGATTTCTTCTTTTTTAAAAATTTTTGACTTTTTTGCCTCATAACCATCGTTTTTCCTTTTAATAAAAGCAACTAGTTTTTTCTTGAACTCCGAAATATCTTAATTTTTGTTTGACCAGAGGGTTGGTGTTGATAAAGACTCGGATTTTTCTTGAAAATACGCCAACATCACCTTCTCGTCGATCCGCCCCACATTTTTTGTAGCAAGCCATTCAGAAAACGATTTATATGTTTGATGGTACCTCTCTTTAGATTTGTCTGGCAGAAGTGAGGCACACGCAAGGTCAGCTGCCTTTTGGATGCCATTTTCATATTCATTTAACATTTTAAAATGGGAATGGATTTATACTAAATTAACAATAATTAAAAATCTGACAAGTGCTGATGACAGACAATGTCAACAATAAATGTGTTGCTATGGATTAATTTTTAACAGGTAAAATTTCAAAATCTCTGATATTTCTATTAAAACATGATGTTAATGATATTAAATTGCGAAAGGCCTTTCAAGTGTTCGGAGGTTTTAAATAGCCTCGGCTTCGCCTCGGCCATTTAAAAACCACCTCACACCAAAAAGTAAACTTTCGCATCTTGTAATGTAAATAACTATTAATGTTTCTTTTTTAACAAAAATTCAATAGTACTATAAAATTTTGCAGAAAAGTAGGCAAAGTCGCCGTTAAAAAGGATTAAATTAAGTCAGGCTTAAAGCTAAGGTCAAGTTCCTCAGAACGGTGTAATTTTACATTGATATATGGCAATGGGTGTTTAAAACTTACCTTGTTTAAAGGCCAGAGTGCAGACTCGTATGACACCGCGCTCTTCTGTCTTCAGTCAAAGACCGTTTATTTATTTTGAGATTTATGAACATATTTACGCCCAGCGTTGCGCTTTGAAGTTCCACCAATAAAAATTCCAGGAGATTTAACTAACTGCTGCAAAAGGAAAAGCTAAAGATAAATATGTTTCGAGTGAGAGAGTATTTTTCACTAACTAACTGAGGAAAGATTATCCACATATATTAGGTATCTAAAAATAGGGATCAGTGGAAAATAATTTATCTCTTTAAGCATAGATTATATTATAATATAACTTTACAATGACACACAAATACCTTTTTAATATGAAATTAAACCTTTAAAATATAAAAAAGTTAGATACTAAATTAAAAAAAAAAATATATTTATTTCTGAGCCTGCCTTTTAAGTTCCCCCTAGACATTTTTTGTTGTCCCTTTAAATGTTTTTGTCCTATGAGCTTTAAATAACAAAGCTTTTTGCTTCTCTGTATGCCGTTTCATTGCTGGTCGTTGTCCAATTTGCCCCAAAAAGACCTTCTTGGGTTTACACTAATTGGGGTTATAAATTTTCCAACAGTGTACTGTAGTTAATATATATGCTAAAAAAAAGACATTTTGCAAATCCAATACCCCGAGAGCTGGCACCAATTTTGGGTAGGTATTTGAGGCAAGCTTAAAACTTGTTATATACTTCTCCTACAAACCCCAAAAAAAACCAGACTGGCTGGGGGCGGGGCTTAATCAAAAATTTTTTAAAAATTTTTTTTTCCAAAAATGTATTTGAGGCAATATGTTTTTTTATATGTTGTAGCTGAATGTTTAAAAAAAAAACCAGATTTTTTTGGGGGGCCGGCGCGTGCAAAAATGTTTTGTAACAAAAAAAAAAAAATGTTTTTGGGGAAAAACGAAATTTTAATAAAATAACTAAAATAAATTCCAAAAAAAGTTTTTTTGAGACTTTCCATATGCCAGGTAAAAAAGTATGTAGGGGGCGACTGAGTAGCGCTATAGCCTGCTGTAGTGTAAAGAGCGTTTATCGGACGTCTGCGTTCTTATTGCCGCGTTACTATTGACTTTGGCAAGGTCACGTCTTTTTAATAGCCATGGGTTTCTAGTCGAAATTTTGGAGTAAAAAAAAAAAAAAATTGTGAATTTCGCAAAAAAAGGTTTAAAAAAAAAGATTGTGTTGATTTGTGTGTGTGGAAATGGACATATTTTTTGTGTTTTTTTTTATCAAAAAAAAAAATTTTATTTATTTAGTCAATTTTAGTACATATTCCCCAATAACTTAAAATTTGATATTAGACAAAAATATTATTTTTTTTTTTAAAAACTCGGAAATTTTTTTTTTTAAAATTAATTTTAAAATAAATTTTTTTAAAATTTTTTTTTTTTGAATTCAGTTTTTTTCAGCTACATCCAAAATTTAAAAATTACTTTTTTTTTTTAAAAATATTCAAACTTAAAATTTATACCGAAATTAAATATTTTTTTTTTGCTAAAATAAATAAAGACTAAGTAGATAAAAGAAAGTAATGATAACAAAAATATAAAATCCAAAAAATATTTATTAAAATAAAATAAAAAAACAATGAATAATTATCAGTACAAAAAAAAAAATTTTTATTATTTATTATATTTTAATCCTACTGTTCAGTCTCTAATATTTCATGACTTTTTTTTTGGGGGTTTTTTCTACATAAGCAATAACTTTATCATCGTTTTTTTTGAAAATGCCAATCTAATTTTTTTCCAGACATTTTAAAATTTTTAACTTAGGTATAAAACACTTGTAACCCAAAAAAATTTTCGACTCAGAATAACGACCCAAGATTTCGACTAAAACCTTAATGTAAGCGACGTGATTCGACAGACCAAAGTATCGGGCAAGGAACGCAGACAGGGCCCATAAACGTTCTCTTTATAGTCGCATCAAAAAATTTTTAGATCACCGCATATGGAAAGTCCCACCAAAATGATTGTCTTTTGAGAATCTTATTTTTAGTTTAAATAATACCCTATTAAAATTTCAAGTTGCCTCAAATATATTTTTTGAAAACATTTTGCCCGGGTGATTTTAAACCCCCCCAAAAAAGTCTGGCTTATTATTTTTTTTAAATTTTTAAACATTCAACTAAAACATATATTATGAAAATTGCATATTTCCCCCAAAAAATTTTTTAAAAAAAAAATATTTTTAAAAATTTAGGGGTTCATTAAGCCCCGCTACTCGAGGTCTGCGTTCCGTGTTGGGGGTTAATAGAAAATGGGGGATCATTTTTTTAAAGAAAATTCGGTTTTTAAAAGAAAAAAAGTAAAAAAAAGCAAAACAATTTAATTTTTTTTTTCGGTCGGTTTTTTTTTTTTATATGGTCCATTATTACAACACCTGGGGAAGCGGCACATTATAAAAACAAAGGCGCCGCCAAACTTTTTTTTTTAACTTTTTTGTTTTTTTCTTTTAAACGGCACCGAATTTTCATTTTAAAAATGATCCAACTATATATGACAAGTTTTCGTTTTCCCAAAACCTACCCAGAAATTTTGGGTCAGCTCGGTATAAAAGAAATTTTGGGACCAGTAAGAATTTTACAAACTTTTATTAGGTTTTAACTTAGGTCAAGACTAACATTTTTTTGTTTTTGTCACAAACCTGATAGCTATACAGGGTAAGCCAATAATTGCACCTAAAAATAACGACATTTAATATAATTTTTTTTGTCTATTGTTTTCAAAATAAAATATGTTATTTTGTTAATAATTAAATAATAGATAATATTAATTGTGTTTGACTGATAATATGCATACAAGGTGAGCTAATAAATTATTATTAATAAAAAATATAGGCAAATTAAGGTCAAAATAGAATCATAAGGTTACATTGTTTTTTAATTTATTGTTGTTTAAGCCAGAACCATTATTTTTTTACTATTTACGTAGGGTAATTAATTTATTAACACAGGTT
>JAHBCN010018448.1:0-17133 GCA_019359885.1 Listronotus oregonensis
GGATACTTAGGTACCAATGGTTACTAAATATTTTCAACCACTGTTATTCTGTCTCATGAATGTTTGTTATTAGTGAAAAGTGTAAGCCTAAAAAGCAGTTATAAAAATTTTCACTTTTTAATGTACAACCACAATCTTAGGATTAGATTAAACTCATTTACATTATCTTGCCCTTCTTTTATCACAAAATTGGTGATAAGTACATGAAACTATCATACAATGTTTGAAATTTTTTTTTTAAAAAATCGTGTTTTTATTTATTTACAAAGATTTTTGGAAAAATACAAAACTCCCAAAAATATCGACAATTTAAATAGAAGGCTGTAAAGTGGCGCCATCTATTCTTTCCATATTATCAGGTAATATAAAATCCAATATTACACAATAATTTTAAATATTCTATGGTAGTATCTTAATAACCAACAATTTTTGAAAAAATTTTGTGAAAAAAATTAAAGAAAGCAGGAATGCTTGAATTTGACATTTGATGATGTCGACTTTATAGATAGTAACAAAAAATTTAATGGAAGTCCGGCTCTGACCTACTATTCATTGCGCAAACTCCGCGGTGCCAATCCCCCGATTCCCGCTGCCCTGCACGCTTGGACAATTTTGTTCTACAGTATTGGGCTTCCATACACCTTTAAACTTCCTTGGGAAATGTCAATACTTCAGGTACGTAGTCAGGGTCCAAAAATAAAAATAAAAGTTATACAAATATGGGTCCGCAAGGCCTTCGTTTCCGAAATACAGGGTGTTAAAGTTTTTATTTAATTTTTCTATTTTTTAAATAAAATTATAAAACCTAGCTTGTGTTTTCTGAACATAATTTTAGAACAATAATTTTATTGAAAATTAAAATACATATTGTTTAATTATACATTTTGTTTTTTTTTTTAATTTTGCTATAATAAAATCAGATACGTCGTAATTTTTTAAAATCCAAATATCTCGAAAACGGTTGCTCATATCAACTTTTAACAAGTATACCTTTTTAACGTAAAAATGAAAACAATTACTTAATTTAATTAAAAATGTATAACAGGGCCGTACCAAAAAGTTGTGATTGTTCAAAATAATAAAAAGGCGTGTAGGTGGCTCCCCCTCCATGGAAGAGCCGTAATAAGATTAGATTCGAATCCGTCTTACCAAAAATCCCCCGGATACTAATTTTTTCTCCAATATTTACATTATCATAGATTTTATTTTAAAAATACAAAAATAAATTAAAAATTTTAACACCCTGTAGTTCGAAAACGAAGGCCTTGCGGACCCATACTTGTGTAGGCTTAAATGTTTATTTTTGGACCCTGACTACATATCTGAAGTATTGACATTTCCATATGAATCAGCCTGTATTTCGCAAGCAGAAGAATGTCTCATTTATAAATTGCTTGGGGTTATCTCAAGAATCATATTTAAAAAACTTATGAAGATTTAGCAACGCAAGTTTTGGAATACAGTTCGAAATAATGTTCCATTTAAAGGTGGTTTCATGTTGATCTCAGAAATAACATAGTCAAATTTAAAGAACGTTAACCAAAAACTAATGTGGCTAAGAGTTACAGCACTTTAAAATGAGGCTAAAGTTATATTACGCGTAGTGAGCGATCTCCTGGTCAGTCTCGGAATTTGGTTTGGTATACCGATGGATCCAAGACTGACAATGGAGCCGGCGCAGGAATACATGGTATGACCCCCAGGTTTAATGCTTATGCTTCCCTGGGGAAATATGCCACTATTTTCCAGGCGGAAATATATGCCATTGAACTTTGTCTGCGAGAGAACTTGAGGAGGAGATATAAGGGCAGGGACATTACTATATCTTCTCTGATAGTCAAGCGGCCATAAAAGCTTTGGCATCCCAACAAGTCAACTCAAGGTTGGTTTGGAACTGTCTGCAATGCCTCCTAAACCTGGCTAACCACAACAAAGTTACACTTTCCTGGGTGCCAGGGCACAGGGGAATACAGGGCAATGAAAATGCAGACTCCCTGGCCAGGCGAGGCTTCGCAGCAATGTTTGTGGGTCCTGAACCTGTTTTTGGAATACCAAAAGCCTCGGTTCGTGGCTACATGACTCGGTGGATTCAAACACAACATCAGTCATACTGGAACCACATTCCAAGGCAAAATCACACTAAATCAATGTTGGACTCACCATCGAAAGCATTGACAAGTGAACTACTAAAACTAAATAGGAATCAGATTAGGATTAATAACCGGACACTGCACCCTAAGAAAACATATGCACACTATGGGCATCTATAGAGAAGAACCCATTTGCAGACTATGTGACGAAGAGGAAGAGACAGCCTCTTACATCATATATGAGTGCCCTGCACTTACATACTGGAGAACAAATCAAAACCTCATGGTGGACACTAACCACCAGGAGGCTGGAGACCAGAAAAGAACAGTAAAAGGGCTACTACACCTGTCTAAGGTGTCAAACCTTTTTAACTGAAACAAATACACAAGAGATACAACAAGCCCTGTAGGCTGCAGTGTCGAGGCGGACAAAACCTCAACTTGTGTATTTACTTTATCAATCAATCAATCAAATATATTACGCGACTGGGGTTCCATGCGAAAATCTTTGACGCTTGATTTATCATCTGGGTTGTGTAGTATCATTCGTATCGTAGTTACCATTTGTCAAAACTAAAGATAATCCAGATTCGTGATCCGATTTCGTAAATCGATTCCTTCTTTAAAGGATCCGTCTCAGCTCTGTTTATAGCTTATCAGGTCTTTTAAATACAATTTTAAATATTTTGTTATATTTAAATATCCACATTACTTAAATACTTAGGATTTAGGTTTCGTAGAATGGCCCGAAATAAAAAAATAATTCGGCCACAAAAGACGCTCTAGCTTTAATTTACTAAACAATAATTCCCTGTTTGAAATGATGAATTTCAACAGAGACGTGACCCGAACTTGCCGGGCGCGATATTACATTTGTATTGTCAAATAAGATTAATTTCTAAAATGGCTGATACCTCTAGCGTAATTTATAAGTCTAATTCCCTTAGGGATTTAAAGTGTGATTCGTTTTCAGTAAATAATGTAGTTATGATAATTTCACATTTATAAAGTTGGTGCGAGTGTTATCGACTTGGATAAACTTTGCTGTTAAATATACTAAGTGGCATAAATGATGAAACATCCAGAATTATTTATTTAATATTGATAAAAGATAAAATTTTGAAGGCATATCGGGTATTAATTTTTTTTTGTTATTGGTTTTTGTGTTATAACATAGTCTCAACAATATAAAACATCTTTACTTTTTATTATTTCATGTATTTGATGTTGTTTTTTATTACACTATCATGCCTAAAGTTTGCAGACCAGCGCACACAAGCGAAATTCGGGGAAAACCCGGCCATAAATCGGAAATACCAACTTCGCAATTAAGGCCTATTCCGAGTATAATTTCATTATCTAGTTACCTGGGTATAATAAACAATCACCCTTTTATTTTTAGTCTTGTCCCTTGCAGAAATATTTTAGTTGAAAGCTGATGTTCGTGGAGACTATTTCATTGTGATTCAAAAGCGCCTGTGAAAATTAGTAATTTATATTCAGTTTTTCGGCAAAGTGTGGGTGAAAATTTTGTAAAGTAACTATGGAGCCTATTGCTGGTGGTAAGTAGAATATTAAAAATAATATTTATTTAAAATATTTCTTTACGTTTTTTATACTGGTGTTCTGAAAAGTTAACAATTAATTTTTTTTTAATTTCAATTTTTCACTTTTTGCTAAAGTAAAAGTATGATTTCCCGTAATTTCCCGCATTTAAATTAGCTTTAAATTATTGTTTAATAAGTCCTTTGTAAGATCCCATCTTAAGTTGCTGCGATAATTTGCGATCTTGACGAGAAAATATTTTTAAAGATTTATTGTCTGGGTCCAAATTCGTATAAAATGTAGGTCCCAAACGCAACAAATAATTTTCTCCTACTAACTTAAAGAATAAATCAATTTTTATAAAATAAAACATTATTTTATAGAAAATTAAATAGAGAAATTAAAAAATTGCCATATGGGTTAAATATATTGTTTTAATTACATTGAACTAAGAATTAAAGAAACAGTTTTAACAATCATTCATGTAGTTTCAAAATATAAATTATAATCCAAACAGCTATTGATAATGTAGTTTTTTAGAATTAACATTCAATTCTTCAAGCTACGGTCTCAATTTTGGAAGATTTTTCTAATGTAATTTGAAGTACCATTGATTGCAAAGTATAATCTGTACAAATATTATAAAGAGGAAAGATTTGATTGTTTGTTTGAATTGAATAGGCTCCGAAACTACTGGATCGATTTAAAAAATTCTTTTACCATTAGAATCCTACATTATCCCCGATGAACATAGGCTATTGCTAGTAATAAAATAATTAACAAAATTACAACTTATTTTTTCAGGGTCTGCAACAAAATCTGCTTGTTTAAAAGAAGCCAACTTGTCAATTGGTTAAGAATTTGTCAGTCCAAGGAAAGAATGGAGCAGTGTCGTTATTTGGCAGAAAAAGTGACCCTACCATGCGAGTTGAACGCTTGTCAGAAGAGTCTTCAAAAGTCTTATATAAATTCATCGAGAAATATGACACAAAATGGTCAACAGCATCAAGAAATAAAACTGCATTTGAAAATAAAAATCGAGATTGGTTAAATATTGAGTTGGAGTTTTCTTCGTCAATGAATGAAGCTCAACCAGCCGAAATGCAGGATACAACTTCATCGAGTAGAGGGAGGCCATTCACTGGATTTTTAAACTCTTAACTGCTTAAATTGTTAAAATAATATCAGTCTAATAATAATAGTAACATTTTTCATAGAGTTTTATTTTTTTAAGGAAATAGGTACTTACACAGCGCTTATGTAATGCAATAAATGAACCCAAGGGGAGGGGGGGCTTTAAAAAATGTTTAAATGAACGTGTTATCTTAGTTTTAACATTTTCTTACGATTAAACATGTTTGTGATTCATATCAGCACTACTAGTATTTATGGCCGGCTTTTCCCCGATTTTCGCCTGTGTGGCAGCGGTTAAAAAAAAAAAGTTCAGCAGATATTTAAAACCTTTAAATGAAAAGGGGTGGTCTTTTTTATGACAACTACATAAAAGGATACAACCAGGTGCACGTTGTTTTTTTCTAAAAGTGAGAAAAGCCCGAAATTCAGTATTTCGGTTGTCTAATTTTCCAATTAAATTTTAAAATAAATGGTAAATTGGAGGTTTTAAAGCATGAAAAAACATTTAATTTTATTTCTTATGAGTTGAAATTGACAAACAATTAAGCCCAATACGGGCCTTTTTAACAATATTAAATAAATGTTTATAACTATTGCAATAAATATTTTAAATGGCTAAAAATTTGTAAGAATAAAAGCATCATCGCTAATAATAAAAAATAAATAAAAATAAAATAATCTTTATTGTATCGACAGAGTCACATACAAAGGTGAAAAGTGCCGCCAGGCGTGAGCAAAATAGTAGCCAGATCGATTAAATAGTTTATGAAAAAGCCAATTGTTTATCCCAGAGTAAATTATTTAACAACTGTTGTTGTCCAGAAAATAATGCTAGAAGAGTGTTACAAAGTTAAATGGAATCTTAAAGGCTACAACGTCCAGAATTTACACAAAAATTAATTATCAAATTTAAAATAACTTCGTTATTTTTTCATATAATTTTTTTTAACCAGCTGATCTGAAAAGGTGGTTAGAAACGCATTTTAAAAAAACCTTCTACGAATTAGAACCAAGACAATTTTTTAAATTTATATCTCCTTTGTTTATAAATATTAAGACTAGAAATTTTCCCAGATTTCAAACAAGGATCTTGGTTTTATGATCCACTCTATAATTTTACCATTAGTGAAAAGGTCTTTAAGAAATAGCCACCTAAAGTAAAGATACCCGTGCAAGTATTTCTGGGCGAGGTGGTCGGGAAATCATCTCCAGCTAATAAAGAGAAGTAAGAAAAAAAAAAAGATAAGTCAATGAAGAAAATCCAAAAAGACATGAAATTTAAATTTTCCTTTCATAATTTGCAAAAAAATATATTTTTTGTTAGAATCCCGAGACGGGCAATGGATCTGCAGAAAAAGATAAAGACATCGATCATTAAGAAAAAAGGAGCATTAAAAAAAATTAGGAGGAGTTAGAGAAGGCAGGAAAAAATAAAGAGGTAAAAAAAGTAAGTCAATGAAGAAAATCCAAAAAGACATGAAATAAAAAGTTTTCTTCTAAACTTTGCAAAAAAAGTTGATTTTTTGGGAGGCCCGAAAAGAAAAATTAGGCCCGAAAAAAAATCCTTTGTGTGTATTTTTGTTTCGTAAATTTCATTAATTTTTTCGTCAGATCCCCTAGTTCGCAAAATTATCTTTGTTTTTTAAAAGCCATAGCTAGTTGATTTTTTTTACTTAAAATTTTCTATGCAAATATTTCAAATTCCTTTTAAGAAAAAAGCAGATATTTTGCGAAATTCGGAATCTCAAAATTTTATCAAATACCTGCACTGTTTGTTTATTATTTGGGGTAGAAGTAAAACAATTATTTTTGTTTTAAAAACATATATTACACTACAAAAACCAGCAATGTTGCACAGTCTTAGCAATTAATAAACATCTTATTTATTATTTATTGTTTGACAATAAACACAAATATCTTTGGTCAATAAAAGATGGCCACTTTACATGCATAAATTAAGGTACCTAACAAATCTTTCTGTACAATATACTATATAACCTATTTATTTTTGCTGAAAATATTCCAATTTTCAAATAGTGCCCCTACAGTACAACCTGATATAGATACATAGTTTAAGACTAATGTCAAATAACTAACAATATTTTTTATTATTAATACTGAAATAAACACATAATATTGCCAATTAAAAAATAAAAAAGTTGCTTACTAAAAAACATACAGTTTCTCTATAAATAACGGTAAAAATTTTCTTACACTTACATTTATAATACTTAAAATACTATTTTACAAATTAACACTAAAATGCAAATCTCAGGACATTAAATACATTAAAAATATATTAACAAATTTAGTGCAAAAGAAATACTGGCAATATACGAGATGGTAGAATCTGATTTTTTGGGAAACTTACTTTGAGCATATACTAACCTGGAGCTGGAGGGATAAATCAAAACGCTGAAAACATGGTCGCATTAGAAAGAGATAGCAACAGTCATCGCCGTTGCTATCTCTCTTTTACAGCGTACCTTATTATAAAAATTAAATTAAAATATCAAAAAATGAGGTTAGTTGGCATAATATTTGAAAAAAAACTGTTAAGAATATAATTTTAAGTACGACACATTTTGAAAAAATTAAAAAACAGATTTTTTTAAATTGGTTTTTTTCAACTGAATTATAGATCTTTTTGCTTTAAAATGAGTTTGCTAACCAAACGATTCAATAAGAGTTGATGTTTTTCTAAGAGCTTTATTAACATTTTAGAATTAAAATGTGGTAAACCGTGGCAGGAAAGACCATTTACCTAAAATATTGTTAAACATTACCAGTTTCCCAACAATACTTTTTCTAATTTTTTTTCTTGAACTTTAAACAAACACTCTTTAATTTTAGGTCCTATTGATACAAAAATGATGTTGCAGATTTTATACTAATTGAATTTGCAACACAAGTAGACCTAAAAAAAGCAACAAATTAATATTTGACAATGCACATCAAAATTATTTTACGTCAATTTACAAAAACAGGTTTACACACATACCTGAGGAATCTCGATTTTTTAATTTTCTTGTTTAAAATTTGAGAAACATACAAAAATTATAAATTACCGAATCGGTTGTTTATTTTAAAGTTAGCAAATTCATTTTAAAGCAAAAATGTAGATTTGTGTTTTAATTAATTTTTTTTTTTTTACTTTTGTCAAAATTTAAATTTTAAAGTTAAACATCGACTTAAAATTAAATTCTAAACAGCTTTTTCCATCCACTTTTTTAGATATCATGCCAACCAACTTTTTGATATTTTAATTTAATTTTTTAAATTATTTTCCCAAACGGCGCCCGGAACATCAATTACGATTTTGGGTACTGGATAAGCAGAGGCAATTTCCAAAAAAAGTTTCATGAATAAAAATGTTTTTCATAGGTGTCCAACTTTTTGGCTGTCACTGTATATATTTTTTTAAAGTGATCTAGATAGTTAGAAATTAATATTTTATAAGTTATGAAATATTACTAATTAAATTTTTTAGTAATTTTAACCAGGATGAGTTTTATACATAAAAAAGGATCTAAAGATTAAACAATAAATAATAATAATTATTATTATTGCAAACTACATTCTATAAAAAAAATATGTTTCTGACAAGCAACAACCAAAGCCATGATGCATATGTGAAAGCACTTACAGCACTTTTTTGTGTTTGCTAAAAATTTAGAACTTAATGAATAGTATTTACAAAATGCTGGGAGATCTTATGCTTCAATTTAAAAAATAATTAACAAATTTAAATAATATAAAAGTATATACAAAAAATGCTCTAAATCCATTTGTTCATTGAACATACCAAACGTAGTACTTTTTGTAGCTCAGTTATTTCTTCGTTATTTTCAAAATTCAGAAATTTACGCCTATTCTGTTGATATGTACAGGGTGTCCCAAATTCGATTCTTATTATTGGGATCTCGGGAACTTAAAGAGATACGAGGTCGATTAAATAGAGGCAAACTTGCGCAATTAGATGCTGATTAAAATGCCACCTTAGAAGTTTAAAAATGTATAATACTTTCGAAGACTTTTGGAAAAACACCCAATATTCGCGATTTCATTTTTATTTTTTTATAACTCTATTTGAATAGATGTAACAAAATAAATTTTACTTTTATTGCTGCTTTTTCTGTTCTATAATATAGTGTTATTAGATTTACACATCAACGTTTTGTCTGTGAGCTGCCATCATCAACTTTGTTTTTTTTAAATACGGTCCTGGATTTTTTATTATGGATTAAAAAAAAGATGTATCGCATTATTTAAAACATTCATATTAATGGCAATTTCCATAAGGAATTGTGTGTTAGAGAGAGACAGGTATAAGTTTTTTGGTAGGAAAATATTAATATGATTTTTTTAAATAAGTGCAATATATTATTGGATTTGAGATCTTAAAAGCTATTAAAATCTGTTATAAAGAATCCAGGACCGTATTTAAAAAACAAAGTTAATGATGGCAGCTCAATGTCGAAACGTCGCACAGTGGCATGATTAGTTAGAGTTAGTTAGACTGTTTGAAAAATGGTTACAAAACGCTCAGCTTCACCGAATTTATTTTTTTTTTTAAAAAGCTCATAAAATTTGGAAAAGATTGTCGAAGCCCTTTTTTAAGATTTTTTTTTAATTTCTGCTCCAATTTGAAAAAGTAGCAACTAAAATTTTAAATCTTTGGGTAAGATCTATTTGATATTTTGGCCTGAAAATTGTTACTCGGGAGGGTTTTGAGGTCACCAATATAGAATATTAGGTCAAAATTTAAAAAAATTTGAATCCAAAATGGCGTATCCAAATGGCGGGTATCAAAATGGAAAAACACCTAAAATCCGGGGAATATGGATGAAACATTTTACTAGGGTTCTTGTGGTCACTAATCACGAATTTGAGGTCGAAATTTAAAAAATTTGAAACCCAGAATGACTAATCCAAGATGGCGGATACAAAATAACTCGCCATTTTGGACAATCTTTTCCAAATTTCATGAGCTTTTCATTAAAAAAAAAATAAAATTTGGTTAAGCTGAGCGACCTGTAGCCATTTTTAAAACAGTCTACCTCGTATCATGCTACTGTCTTGTAAAAAAAAGTAGCAATGAGAATGAGAGTCATAAAAAATGAAAATAAAATTGCAAATATTGGGTTTTTCCCAAAAGTCTTCGCAAGTATTCGAAATTTTTAAACTTTTAAGGTGGCATTTTGATCGGCATAAAATTGCGCAACTTTGCCTTTATTTAACCAACCTCGTATCTCTTTAAGTTTCCGAAATCCCAATGCTGAGGCTCGAATTTGGGACACCCTGTACATAGTCCGAGAGTTGGTAAAAAATTTTGGGTAGGCTCTTGAGGCACTTTGAAAATGTGTGTAGTTGTCCTTGAAGGGCCCCTAAACATAAAAGTCAAGATCTGGCTGAAGGGTAGCGCGCCCCCCCCAAAAGGACAATTATACACATTTTTAAAGTGCCTCAAAAACCTACTCAAAATTCTTGACCAGTTCTCCTACTAAAAGGACATCAACTACGTCCTACGTCAGACTCTTGAATCTTGCTCAACTGTGGAATATACTCCAATAGAATGTGGAATATACATAATCTTACAATATATAACCAATAAACATTAAACAAAAACTGAGCCTTTTTTTATTTATTTCTTGCAAAGTTTTTAATTTACAATATTTGTAGTTTATTATGGTATAAATTATTTACGCCCTAACTTACAGGTGCTCTGTCTGCAACTAAATTAACGGTCTTTACAAGTATCATAAAATAGGGTGGACAGAATATACATGCTAAAAGAAAACAAATATAAAAAAGCTTTTTGACAACCTTTAATGTCCGAAAACCAACTTTCCACTTCACGAATCCAAGGGAATGACTAACTTCCTAGTTACCAAATGGAATATTAAATGTAATTATGGACATAAGTGAACTTTGTCTAGTTTTTGGTCACTTGCTTTTTAATGACTATTTTTTTTTAATAAAGATAATACATAAATAGCAACAAATTTTAAATTTCCTACTAAAAAAATAACTGGTTTATAGTCTAGTCGAAAAGTGTGTTTTCTACGAAAAAGGCTTCGAAAAATATGAGCGATAGCTCATTCGACGCGGAATGCAAATCTGAGAGAGGCGTTTTGAGGGTGTTTTCTGCCAATAAAAATTCAAATTATCCACAATTAAATTAGAGTAATATTGTCAAAGTTATAAATTATTATAAACGAAGCATTAAAATGTTTTAAACTTCAATGGCGTGATCTTGATAGGTGTGTATACAGGGTAATTTATGAGGAAATGTCAGTACTTCAGGTACATAGTCAGGGTGCAAAAATAAACATAAAAATCTATACAAATATGGGTCCGCAAGGCCTTTGTTTTCGAAATATAGGGTGTTAAAGTTTTATTTGATGTTTTGCTGAACATAATTTAAAAACAATAACTTTATTTAAAATTAAAATACATAGTATTTAATTATACATTTAGTTTTATTTTTTAAAACTTTGCTATAATAAAATCAGATGCGTCGTATTTTTTTTTAATCCAAATATCTCGAAAACGGTTGCTCATATCAAATTTAACAGGTATACCTTTTTGACATAAAAATGAACAAACAATTATTTTAATTACTTAAAAATGTAATACAGGGCCGTATTAAAAAGTTGTCATTGTTCAAAATAGTAAAAAGACGTGTAGGTGGCACCTCCTACAAGTAAGAGACGTACTAAGATTGGGTTCAAATCCGTTATACCGAAAAACCTTCGGATACCAATTTTTACTGCAATATTTACAATATTATAGATTTTATTTAAGAAAAAAAGAAATAAATATAAACTTTAACACCCTGTATTTAGGAAACAAAGGCCTTGCGGACCCATATTTGTATAGACTTTTATGTTTATTTTTTGACCCTGACTACGTACCTGAGTATTGACATTTACTCATGAATCAACCTGTATAAAAAGGGCTCTAGAGCGCGAAAAATGTATACGACAATTATTTAAACATTTTTTTTAATGTACGGTGAAGACAAAATTTCGAAACAATTTTGTTAATTAAGAATTGTCTAACTTGTTGAAAAATTTACTTTAAGTTAAATCTTCAACAGAAATATATTCTTTGAAGTATTCTGAATACATATACTTTTTAAATTTTTTTTAATTAATATTTAATACCCTAAAAAAAATATTTAGTGTGACGTACTCGGTATGGACGCAGAGCGCAACCAAAAATATCGCACAGAGGCCCATTTTCAGCGTTAAATTAAGATTATAAATAATGGAGATTGAACTCCGGGAGTTGGAACTTTTTTATTGGAAGTTTCCTCCGCTTCAAGGATCTTTTTGGCAATTTTGGTTGGTTGGTTTTTGAGTTATCATCAAAAATCCAAATGGCTTTATTTTATTCATTTTTTGTTAGTAACAATTTCAGTTTTCATTAGCAGAAAAAATCCACAAAACGCCTTTCTCAGATTTGCATTTCGCGTCACCAGATTTCAGCCCAGATCAGGTGGTGAAAAGAGCAGTTGCATGGAAAAGCCTTGTGAGTGTCTCAGATTCCTGGGCACTCAGCAGAAGGTTTTGCATGAAATTGCCTTGCAAGTAAGTTCTGATTTCCGGCTTATCAATTTTCGGGTCTCGGAATTTCGAGGCTAATTTCTCGGATCTTCTCGGGTTGCAGAAATTTACAAATAGCGTGTACTACACTTTGTAAACGTCTGAACTCAGCTAGAGTCGAAACCTAATGAACGTGTTGTATTACATGTTGCCAACCAAGTTCGCTGAAAATCCCTAAATTTCTAGATCAAAATTAAATAGAAAAATAATTTACAAATGACTTTATTGTCAGAAAAGTTCAAAAAATACATAAAAAAAATCTAATGGAACAATGCACATAGATAGCAAAATGAATTAATAAAAATAAAAGTTTCTAAACAAAAAAAAAAAATTTTTAAAATTTTTAAAATTTTTTTAAAAGGTTTTCCTTTTTTCTAAGACTTAAATGCTTTTCATTTAATGAATAATTTTGGCGGGTTTTCACAGAAAGACGAATTAAAACACCATTTAATCCTCACTGGATAATTAATTTAGCTTTTTATTGTCGGTAACGACTGAAAATACTCCTCATTCCCGCATTACGTGGGGCAAAAACACAATTGACATTTCTTTTTTCCTTAGCATTTTGTGGGCAAAACCACAAAATACGAAAGGGCAAAAAACGAGAAAATGCTAATGCGTTGATCTGTAATTCCCCAATCCGATACACGAATTAATATTAGATTAATCAGCGCAACAAGAAGCAATTTTTGAAAAGATACAATGGTCAAACCACAACCCAGTGTATAAATTTAAATTTTTCAAGTAGTCTATTTAATATTAAAATTGATAAATTGACTGAAATTCTATAAATTGAACCAAAACAATCCAAAGTTGTTCCAGATATTAGATAAAATTTTTTTTCCCTATTGTAGGAAAAAACCCGAATGGGGAAAAATTTTAGGTTGGCTTCTGGTTATTACCCACGTTTGTTTTGTATGACGCCGCCCGCTTGCCCGCGCGCGATCGGCGGATCAAAGGGTACCACGGCTTTGGCCCGTGCCGCTCCGCCGCCGCGCGTTTAAAACAAACGGCAAACGCAAATAGTTTTATTTTTAATTTCATAGACTCAAATATGATTTCTGAGTTTTCGAGTTTTCTCGAGCTTGATTTCCCGGGAACAAAGCCCAACGATTTCCCGGGAATTCTCGAGCCGAGAATTCCCGGGGATGAACCCTACTTGCAAGGCATCCTGGAAAACTCCGACCAGATGACGGTAAAGCAGTTGCATGAAAAAGCCTTGTGAGTATCTCAGATCCATGGGCACTTAGCAGCTTATTTTTTTCGAAGCCTTTTAACTATTTTTTGCAGGCAACACACTTTTTGACTAGATTATTATTATATATTTTTAATAGACTATTATTATTTCCGTATTGTCCTGTAATGTTCTGTTGGGTTTAATATTTACTATAGCTAAATATCAGTGTATTGCACCTCACAATAAATTTATTACGGTAATGATTTAACTTGAAACACAACACAAATTTTTAAAAGCTAATGTGCGATACACAAAATGACTAGTTTAAGTTCACTGCGGAAAAGGAAAGTCTTCATCACAACTAGATTCTTGACTGGATGAAGGTGTGTCTAGTTGTGGTAGACCTAAATCCAAGTACTCCTCGTTAGCTGTAATTGTTAAGATTCGATCCAAATCCTCAACTAACTCGGAAAATACAGGTCGTTCATTTGGCTGATAGCTCCAACATTCGCGCATAAGCATGTAAATTTCTAGAGAGCAACATGGAGGTTTTTCCATCCTATGTCCATTGCGAAGTAATTGGAATAATTTCTCCACGCTTGGAACCGAAGGGTATGGTGTACCTGAAATAATGTTGTGTTTAATTTATACCAAGTATATTGAAATCCGAGCACACGAAAGGTTAAAACCGCTGAAGCGTATTTTTCCCCTATTATAAGTTCGTTATTGTTCCACATAAAGATATGAGATTTAGTTTGTAAATTGTGATGTAAAAAAATTTGAAAAATTATGTTAACTGGTTTCTGAGATGTTCGATTTTAAAAATCACCCATTTTACTACTGACGGTCTGCCTTACTCACTCACTCAATAACTCATCAAAATTATGGGGCATTTTCCGAGGGAGTGGAAACTTAAAACTTAGTATCTAAGTGGGTTTTAAGACACAAGTAAATGAAAAATTCTGAAAACTGCACATTTTTGCTTGGAACGCCTTGGCATAGGGGCGGTAATATCGTATATTTGGGGGGGTATTTTTGACGTTTGCTATCTGACTAAACCTGAGTTTCTGAGGTCATAATTGTTTTAGATTATACCAAAAATATTGACGCATAAAAGGGCCAAGTTGCTATCAAAAAATCTTGGCCTCCTAAAGTACTGAGATCTGAAATAAGACCAAGTTCTTTTTTTACTGATCTGACCGTATTAATAAAAAAAAATATCTTTATAATTGACAAAAATACATTTGTTAATACAGGAAAATCAGCTAAGAACTTGCCAACTCAATAAAGAACCTGGTCTAATTTTAGATCTCAGGAATTTAGAAGGCGGAGATTTTTTAATAAGATTTTGGCCTTTATTTTACATCAGTATTTTTGGGTATGATAAATTCTTATTTTGACAAGGGTTGAACTTTTTTTTTTAATATTAGTAATTTAAAATTTATTTATTTTTTTTTTAAAATGGGTTACGAGAAAGTGGATGTGTTTTGGAGAACTCCAAAAAGAATGCATTAAAGATAACATAACAAGATATTGTCACTAAAATGGTGTGAAAGTGGAAATACAAGCTGTCTAACACCTGGTCGCATATTCTGCATTTTGAGTCCCCATTGTATGAGCCTATCTTGTGTAGGTGTCCTTTAGGTTATCGGGGCCCTTTTTAAAAGGGGCCCGGTTATGCGAAGTTTTTTTATGAGTAGTTCTTTCTTCGTTCTTTTGAATGGAATTTAGTAGATTATTTTAAAACCAGCACATATAACAGGTATGTACTCAGTTAAGCTGGTTAAGTACAAGAAGAGTGTGTTGCGTATGCAATTTTTTTTAAAAAAAAATTTTTAAAATTTTTTTTAATTTTGATTCATTTTTTTTTAAAGGGGAGGAGATTTCTAATAAGAGCTTGGCCCTTATTTTACATAAGCGTTTTTAGCGGGTTGTTTTTTTAAAATTGAATGAATGAATTTAAATCCTGTCTGTATTTTAAATTATAATAAAATAATGACCTTAGAAAATTAGGTTTAATTAGAGAAGGCTTCTAAAATACTCCCTCATTATACGATATTAAAGCACCTGTTTGGAAGTGTTCCGAGTAATAATATTTAGCCTTTAGAATTTTTTCTTTTCTTGTGTCTAGTGATGAAAAAAATTTTTTTAAATATGTATTTGGGGGAAAATTTCCGGGGAAAAAAATCAGGGAAAATTTTTTAAAAATGGGTCCATATTTTTACCCATTTTGACGCGAATAACTTTTTAAAAATAAAGATATCAAAATGCGGTTTTCGCAAAATACTTAAATTTCTTTTTAAAATTTATTCTCGTATCTTTACCATTTTTATGTGAATTCCCTTTGCTCAAAAACAAAATGGCCGATTTTCCGATATAGGCAACTTTGTTATTTTAAATGGAACACCCTGTTTTGTTTCAATATTTTTAAAATTTTTAAAAATTTTCCCCCCAAAAAAAAGTAACACAAGCTATGGTTATCTTAAAAAAAACGCATTTATTGACCTCCAAAGAATTGACTTTTTAAAAGGAATATTATTTTAAAAGGATTTTTTGAAAAATCCCGTGGAAACAAAGTTATCTCTTTCCCTAACAGAAAAACCTCATTGTCAGCCATTGTTGGTCATTTTTGACAAGTTATTTTAATTAGAAAACGCAAAATGTTCTCGTTAAGCGAAAAAAGGGAAAATTTTGGGGTTTTATGTTTTCCGAAAAACCCAAAACAGTAAAAGAAACCGGAAGATTTAGAAACATGTTTAATAAAGCTCCACCCACAAAAAAAAATTTTTTTTAAAAACTGGTACAGAAAATTCTGGGGTACAGGATTTTTTGCCCGTAAAAAAAAAATTAGTAAACAATGAGAATTTGCTACTCAGGAAGATCCAACATTGTCAACAAGAAAAAACTCAAGTTCAGTCCATATTCCTAAAAATACAGACAAGAAATCATAAAAAAAAACTTAAAATTTTAAAAAAATACAAAATTCAAATGTTAACAAGAAAAAAAAGAAACTGATTTTCCACAAAGGGTGGGGAAATTTTTCCAGAAAATTCAAAATTTAGTAAGGAACAATATACATTTTTTGGATAGACTAATAATTTCAGACGAAGCCACATTTCACCCAGTGGAAAAGAAATAAGCATAACTGCAGGTTTTTTGGGGAACAGAAAATCCCACAATATAACGAACACGTTGGGGGTTTTCCCCAAAAAAATCACAGTCTGGTGTGGTATGTAAAACCCAAAAAATTTTTGGGGCCCCTTTTTTTTTTTTATAAACCCCAAATGTAACCCGGACTTACGTTGATATGCTGGGAAATTTTTTTTTTTCCCCAATTGCAAGAAGAAAATCTATTGAATTTCGTCTATTTTCAAAAGATGGGGCTAAAACCCCCCCAAAGCTAAATTAAAAGGGTTCACTGACCAAATTTTTTGGGAAAAACCCGGGGGTTGGAAGAGGAGGCCCTATTTCCTGGCCACCTGTTCACCCGATTTGATTTTTGATTTTTTTTTTGTGGGGATATGGAAAAAAGGGGTTATAGTCCACTTCCCCCAAAAAATTTTTTGCAATTAAAAAT
>JAHBCN010018449.1:5000-17170 GCA_019359885.1 Listronotus oregonensis
GGGTCCTGGCGCCAAATAAAATCACTAGACAATTTTTGACATTTTAAAAAAAAAATAATATTTTTTTTTTTTTAAAAATTTTGTTAAAAGAAGGGGAAAAAATTTATCTTATAAAAAAATATTATTTCCATAAATTTTTTTTTTTCTGGGGAAAAAATTTTTGGAATTTGGGATTTTGGGGTTGGTCAGGGGGAAACCAAAAAACAAAAGTCCGACTTTTACTTTGGTAGGCCCCAAAAAATTTTAAAAAAAAACCCCGGGGGAATTAAAAACCCTATTATATATATATATATATATATATATATATATATATATATATATATATATATATATATATATATATATAATATATATATATATATATATATATATATATATATATATATATATATATATATATATATATATATATATTAATATATATATATATATTATATATATATGTAAATAAAAAAAATTAAGTTAAGTTAAGAGAAAACCCCTTTTTTTCTTTTTAACGTTTTTAATTTTTTCCCTTAAAAAATAAAAAAACGTTTTTTTTAAAAAATTAAACTTAAAAATAACATCATAAAATAGGCTAACAGAAACTGTCTTTCCCCATGCAATGAAAAAATATAAAAAATTATATTTTTTTTAAAAAATTTTTTTTAAGAATTAAAAATAGGCCCCGGGGGTGCCGGTAAATGAAATTCAAAAACCCCATTAATAGAGATTCCCCACCCTTATTTTTTTTAAATTTTTTTAAATGATTTGCATGTTTTAACCCAAATGCTTAATTTATTTTTTTTTTTAACTTAATTTTTTCGGGTAACTTTCCTTTATTTTAAGAACCTTTTTTTAAAAATTTTTTAAAGTTCTTTCATACCCTCAAAACCTTTTTTTACAATTTTTAAACTATGGGGTTTTTTGTTAAAAAAAAAAAAAAAGGTGAAAAAAAATTTTGGGCCTAAATTAAAGGGTTTCCCGAATAATCTGGTTTTAAATAAATACCCCCCGACTTTTTTTTTTAGGAAAGGGATTTAACATCTTTTCATCCCAAATTTTTTTTTCCCTCTACCAACAAATATTAAAAAATGTTAACATTCAAAAAATTTTAAACCCCCTTTATATGAAGATAATTTTTTTTATGTTTTGAGTATTTCTGAAGTTTAAAAAAAGTTTTTTTAAAGCCATAATGAATCATATTTCCATGGTAACTAATTTTATTATGTTTTTATAGATGGTGAATCCTAGTTGTAGCAGAGGATCTTAAACCTTTCTTAAAAAACATAATACCATTTTTAATAATTTTTTACGAAAATACAGCTCTTATTCAAAAAACTGTTTTACGCTTCAACCAAATTCTCTTTAAAATTTTTTCTGTAATTTTTTTTCTGCGCACGCGCTCTTTTAGGTTTTAAAATTGCTTTATTTCTAGCAAAAAGTATACCGGACTTTTTTTTGTACTGTTTTAATAAATATTTTATGTTTTTTAAATAAATCTTAAAATGTTTTTTCCAATATTTATTTAATAGTATTATTAACGTAAAAAAAATGTTGCATTAATAGCCCTCATTAATGCATGATTTTCTATTAATCAACGATTATAGTATGGAATTAAAAATACACAAATGAAACATTTAGTCTATTTATAACCATGTCATTCAAATAACAACATTTAAAACATCTGTCAAGTTTTTGCCTTAAACTGAAATACATTTTGAAAAAAGTAAAGAAAAATTATCTTTTCTGTATCTATACTTCTATCTAATATTAAAAAAAGAAATATTTGATTGTTTCTTTGTTTTTTTTGCATTGAATGGCTCCGAAACTACCGGACCGATTTGAAAAATTCTTTTACCATTAGAATCCTACATTATCCCTGATAAACATAGGCTAGGAAATAATTTTAGGAAACCCCCTTCCCCTTAAGGGGGAGAATGGAGGTGAAAGTTTGAACTTCATCATTTCTGGACTTGGAAGTATGAAAATTAATATTTAGACTTTTGATTATGATTAAAAATGATCTGTTATTTTTTAAATTACATCTGTAGGGGGGAGAAAAATTGTCATTTTTGAAGTTGTTGCTATGGGAATTGGTAATTAGACTTCTGATTATCCGAAAAATAATTTTTAACAAAGAAAGGTTTTTTAGAAATTTCCCCTCCCCCTAAAGGGTAAATGGAGGGGAAGTTTGTGGGGAAATTTTTGTAATTTCTGGATTAAAATATGAAAAGTTGTTATGTAGGTTATTTTACGAAAAAAAAATTATCTTTTAAAAATTTTTAACTTTACCCCCCTTGGGGGAAGTAAAAATTTTATATCTCTTCTTTTTCCCCGGAGCCGTTTTTCACTACCGGGGCAGCCCAGCTTTTGGGTTTTTTGTGCCTAATCTCCCATTGTCTTTTATACCAAATCTCCCATTAGTCTTGTTCCTTCTACAAGTCTATATAATCCCGAACTGGTTGGTTGGTATATTCCTGTGGGTATTTTCGGTTGCCCAAATAATCCTGTTTTTTGTGATTTAACGCTTAAATTCACCAGCATGTGGTAGGCTGTTTTTTCCCCCCTCGCCCACAATCTCAATTTGGGGTCCCCATTGTATAAGCCTATCTTGTGTAGGTGGGGGCCTCAAGGGTGTAAACCTAAAAAGGAGTCTTTTGATCCCTTTAACCCCCATAAAAATTTAAAAGTCAATTCGGTATTTGTGCGTAATCTGTTTGCCTGTTTTTTTTTTGTTTTAAAAAATTAAAGTTTAATTTTTTAAAATTTAACATTAATTCTAATAGTAAGTACATATCCAAAATGTTTTTTTAAAATTGAATTTTAACAAAAAATTAATAAAAAAAACTGTTTCAAAAGGGAAAGGGTGAATTTAAAAAATTATTGGGGCAAATATAAAAATAGCATCCTTTTAATTTATACCCCCTTGAGGTCAGCTAAAAGTATTTTGAAAACGTTTCCTCTAAAGCGGTAAAATTGAGGCTGAAAGTTTGGATCGAACTTTGTTTTTTTGGACTTAGAAGTATGATGGCTATTGATTACATTAAAAATTGTCTGTTTTAACATTTTTTTTTTTTAATTAGATCCTTTGGGGTGGGGGAGTTAAAATTTGGGAAAGGTTTTTTATAAAAAAAAAATTTTCGTTTTAAAGTTGTAAATATGGAGTTGGGAATTAGGCTTCCGATTACCCAGAAAAATGGGAAAACGTCAGCTAAGAAAGGATTTTTTAAAAGGGAAATCCCCTTTTTTTTAATTTTGATTACAATTAAAAATAATCTGTATTAAAATTTTTAAAATTAAATCCCTTGGGATTAAAATGGGGATAAAAGTTATAAAAAAAATAGTTATTTTGAAGTTGTTTAATTTAAGTTGATAATTAGGCTTCAGATTACCAAAAAAAAATAGGGCGTCAGAAAAGGGTTTTAAAAAACTTCCCCATAAATGGGTAGAATGGGGGGGGGGAAAATTTGTATCGAACCGCATTATATTACAAATAATAACAAATCAAATACGATAAAAAAAAATTGCTAAAACGCACGACCCCTGCACCGCGTTTGTTGACGGGAAAGGATAGTAGGGGCGGGAGGAGCAATATTTCGCGAGAACAAAAAAAAAAACCAAAACAGTCAAAAATTTTTAGTCTACGCGGGGAAACCGCGGGCGAAATGCTAGTCACAAATAAACAAACAAACGATCGCGACAAATTATTGTAACTAACTCAGCATTAATTGGCATTAATGATCTAACTCTTAACCTTAAACATTAATTGCCCCAAAAACCCTTGTTGGGTTTAAAAAGCTATTTAAAAGTTTACGTTTAAAAAAAAGCTTCAGCGTTGATTAAAATTCATTTATAATTAAATTGAAAAAAATTTTTTGCATTTATTTTACACTTAAAATTTTAAAATAACTAAATAAACAAATATCATAAGTTGGTAAACCTTGTTGTAAAAAAAAAAATTTCACAATAAATATGTAACTAAAAAATTTAAAACTGTGCAAAAGAAATTAAAACCGAAAAATGTCCTAAAAATAACTTTCGAACTGTAAAAAAATCTTTAGCAATGCAATTATTGCGCCGTTATATTTTATGGCATTCCACGTCTCATGAGTATGAGTTGCCTAGATTAATATTAGTTTTAGATATTAGTTCTTTGAAATTTCTAAAAAGTGACTATTATTTTAGAACATTATTACCTAGAACTTCAAAATATTATTTTGTTTAAACATATAGAAATTATTAATTGCTTCTTACGTACCTACCTTTATACAAACTACACTTTTTAGTCGGTTTTCATGACTAAACAAATAATTCTTTGTGTATAGGTATCCAGGTAACTACAGTCAGTGAATCTGGTATCGATTTGTTCTAAATCGGAGCAAAGTTTTACTTTTTGATTACATTGAAAAGGAAATCATACGGAGAATGGTACAGAGTTTCACGGAAACATATAAGAAAAGAACCTAAGACCTTAGAAACATTTTCATGAGTAAAATTAATACCTTTAAAGCTATTTTTTAATAACAATTCCAGTCGTTGATTGGAAATAAATGACTTTTTTAATATTTATAATTGACCAATTGTTATCAAGAGTAATTTCCCAAGAATTTGTTAATAAAAAATACATTTTTTGGTGTAATAGTATTATTATGTATATTAAAAAAATAAGTATAAAAAATTTAAAAAAAAAACCTGAACCAATATTGGCTGAGTAAAGTAAATACTTTTTTTGTTTCAACAATCACATAAAACATTAAACCATTTCTTGCTTGAGGGCTGGTCGTTTACCAAAAACATCATTCAAAACCTACTTATCCATCCTACATATCCACCTATCTTCCAAGATTAATTTACTTCTAGCTGTAATGAGAAAACCTTTGCTCTTTGCTGAACAGTTAGCTGCCTATTACCTTTTTGATTCATCGGTTAAGTTTCATCCATTAATAGCGAAAAAAGTGTGCCTAAACACTTTTGATACTGATTGTTTCCATGTCTGGGTATAGCGTCTCCCACAACTTAATTTTTTTATTTTATCCAAGAAGAGCCGTTTGTCTTATTAATGACATTTTAAGAAAACTCTTTTATCGGTGTTTTCACGGCTTCTGCTCCAAAGAATTAGCGCCGATAAAATTTATCCCCTCACGGATCCCAAAAAACAACCGCTTTTATGCATCTCTTTATAGTTTATTTCGGGGAGCCGCGAACTTCCCACTTTGCCCGCTTTCTCATCCCTCGATTATCTACACTGTAAAACCTGCTGCCTGCAGAGGTCTGTTCTTCCCCTTTAAACATGTAGAATTTAAGTTTCGATTTAATAAACTGCCTATTACGGCACTTTAGTGGTAAGTTTTAAACGTTTATTATAAAAAGCACCGCCGCTCTCGCTTGCAGTTCAGTTGAGTTTCTGTGATATTCTGACTTGTGTATTATCTTTTGGCGTTGGTCGTTCGCTAGTGTTCGTGGTCTACCAATAAGAATTCTTCTTTGAGCAATGTCAAATTCTGACAGTTTTTACTCAGGGGAGTTTGATGTTGCTGGAGGCTGATAAAATTTTTCTTTACAGGTAAACGCGTTAGGCCGGCCGCATACATACAACTTTTTAGTCTAGCAACTGTTTAGTCGAGTTGCGTGCTTGTGCGATTTTTATGACGACCAAACAGTTTAGTCGCCGAAGGTGCGCATACAGTCAATTCAGTCGCTATCGATTTATGTACTTCTTTAAATAGTCGCAGGACGAGTGTTCAGTTGAGCGTATGCGCACTCCAATACATGGCAATACCCATTGAACCGTCGCGATAGTTGCGCGACTGATTAATTAAAAGGCGATCGATGTGGTTTTACGACTATTTAGGCCGGCCGCATACATGCAACATTTAGTCGAGCAACTGTTTAGTCGCACGTTAAAAGTATATGGAAATTTATGTAGGTGCGCATATTAGCAACTAGATAGTTGTTCGACTAAATAGTCGTAAAACCACATCGATCGCCTTTTGAAATCAGTCGCGCAATATCGCGACGGTTCAATGGTATTGCCATGTATTGGAGTGCGCATACGCTCAACTAAACAGTCGTCCGGCTGGCCTATTTAAACAAGTACTAAATTGAAGCGACTGATGACTGTATGCGCACCTTCGGCGACTAACTGTTTGGATCGCATAAATACGACACGCTAACTCGACTAAACAGTTGCTCAATAAAAAGTTGTATGTATGGCGGCCTAGTCGAACAACTATCTAGTTGGTAATATGCGCACCTACATACATTTCCATATACTTTTAACGTGCGACTAAACAGTTGCTCGACTTAAAGTTGCATGTATGCGGCCGGCCTTATGGAAGTGGGTCCAGATTGGCCTTTTTCGACCATTATTTTAGGCCATTTATTATATTTATAATAAGTCCAAGTATCTTTATTTACATCTACAATGGATTGGAAAAAATCAGAATGGCAATATCAAAAAAAACCTTTAAACTTGCCATTTTATTGAATTTTTGCCATTTTACACGTTTTTTGTTTTTTTTAAATTAAATGATGCGCTTTGTGCACCAACATATTTTTTTTATCTGTAATATTACACTTAATAAGCTTATAAACTAGCATTTATTTATTTGGGTGCGCATCATAATTTTTTTTAAAGTAAAAGATCAGAAAACCTGTAAAATAGCAAAAATTCTATAAAAATAGCAAATTTGAAAGTTTCTCTTTGGTATTTGCCATTCTGATTTTTTTTTTACTAATTTATTGTAGTGTAAATTAAGAAACTTGAACTTCTCGATAATAAAATGGCCTAAATTGGAACTTTAAATTTTTACAAATATAATGAGCAAAAAAGCCGAGCTTTACTCACCTTCTTTTTTAAATGTTTTTAGTGTCCCTAGTGTGGGTTCATCTTTCTTAATAACCCTGGTTTTGGACACTTCTTTTAGTTTTAATTTTTTTGTAAAGGTCATATTTTATTTCTCAACATTGTTCAAAAAATTGTTTTTAAATAGTTGTTGCATGGAAAGCATGGAAAGCAATTTTCAAGATAACCAGAGAGGTTAAAAAAACGACTTTTTTAGCTCTAAAAACATTCCTCGAGCTAAGGAAGACAAGTCAGCCCGATTCTTGTGCATTTATCACAGATGTAAAACTTACTTACTCACTAGGCATTAAAAATGGTACACTTGTGCGTCCCCAGCCATAAAGTTATTTTTTCTTTGCGATTTTGGAATATCTGAAAAATCTAGGTTGGCAAGACTGCACAAATACACCAAATATCACGCAAGCCAGTCAATAACTATTAATTTTGCAAACATATAAACCGACAACAAGAAAAAAACACATCATATCTCTATTTACAAAACTAAATCGACTAAATCAACAGTGACGTTATAAATATGACAAAAAGTTTGTCCACATTTGTAGCATTGCCACTACTATAAGTTCTAGTTTTTGCAAAAATATCTATGCGAGTCAACGCATGTTTACCATTTTTATTACAAGGCGGTTATGGAGTCAGTATTCTGGTTCTGTTTAGAGGCGTGTGGTATGGTTCATATGTCATAATCCATAAATAGGTTCTTACAATATTGTTTGTTACTTAGCCAACGGACATCAATTGATTTGGGCATTTTTAAAACGGGTGATTAAAATGTGCTAAATATCAGAAGTAAAATTTTTTATTAAAAGGTTTGAAATATCTTTGTAGCAAGGTTCCTTCACGGAATGTAATTTGTTTTTAGCTGATATTACCGCTAAGGTGGGCTCAACAGTGAATGTATGGTTTGCCCGACCTACATTTTCGGAACTATGATGATATATGCCCAAAAAAGTTTGCAGCACCTTCAAATGACTACAATACTATATTAATATATTCTAAGTTATATCCGTTCAGCTTTTGATCAATAAAATTAGTAATGTTCTCAAAATCTCAAACTTTATTTCAGTTAAGCTCAGGAATAATTCCTTTAAATTATAGCTTTTTCTGTCAAAATATTAAATTAAAATTGACAATTTACTAACACTGGTAATATCTGTAAATTTATTAGCCGTCAAAGAATAATACTGATTATGAACTTTCTTAGCAGCCTTAAACTGTAAGTAAAAAACATTTTTAGCACATATTAGATCTATATTTAGCAGATTTCTCTGGCCGGGGGATAATCTTCCCCTGGCCATTACTTTTCGCAGAACTCTTAGAGTTTTTAGCGGTATGTACTGTCGCTTCATCTTCTTCTATTGAGTTACTCTTTAAGTTTTTACGCAAAAAAACTCGTTCTTGAACTGAATAATTCATGATAATTAAATCTAAACATTAAATTATTTGTTCAAACCTAATGATGCTTACTTAGAAAAATGACCTTTTACGAAAATTAGTTTTAAGCCTATAATTTTAACTTGACGTAGACCAAAAAGTACATTAATATCAACAAAAATAAAAAGAGTTAAGTGACAAGTATTGACTTGACATTCAAACCTTAAATTGAAGGTTAGGAACGCCATTATCGAGTTTAAAATTGAACAATTTGTGAACATTATAAAAATTGTAAAAACATAATTTTGAACTGACCTGTATGTTAACTTGCAGTATTATCAAATCAACCTAGATTTGTAAGTACATACATTAAATATGCATAAAATGCATGCATTGTTGTAATAATGCTGTTATGTTATGATGAATATTAATTATTCTCGTCGTTTACTTTTCTTAACAAAATAAATTTTAACTAGTTCTAACGGTACCTTAAATAGCATAACCTGTTTTTGCTACACGATTGGCTTTACCCTTGAAATCAGCCATATGATTTTATTTAGTTCAGCCTACGCATTGTCTTAGTTACCTTTGTTCGAGTATTAAAGTGTATAGAATTGAGGTTATTTAAATAAGTTTTGCCTGGCTACTTTCAAAATTAGCAGTTATAGGATCCTAGGTATTTGAAACTCAGAATAAAATTTCCCTTTTTAACTCTTTAAATATCCGCACCAAAATATCTAGGGGCGTAAAATCTGGTGATCTTGGCGGAAAAGAGATATCCCCAAATTTCGAAATAACAGTTCCTGGAAACAATTCACGTACAGTGTCCATTGATGCTGCCGCTGTTAGTGCCGTCGCCCCATCCTCTTGATATCAGGTCCAATTGCGGTAACCAGAAAAGTTTTAAAGAACTGCAGTCAAAAATTGACGAAGCATTGCAGTGTACCGTTGGCTTGTCACAGTTACAGAGCGGCCAAGGTAATCCTCAAAAAAGTAGGAGATTTTTTGTGGGGATATTTAAAGATTATCGTCTATACCGATCCTTCAGCCACTACGGAGACAACATTCGAGATGCAATTAGCAACATTTCTATGGAAATGTGTCAGCGGGTCTTTCATCATTTAAGAAAAGCATTGTTTTTAAAAAGTAAAATCGCATTCCTGTACTTTTAACATGTATTAATAAAATGATCCCCAAACTTTTTATTATGTTTTTATAACATGTTAAAAAGGGATATTTACTCTGAGTCACCCTATATATTAAGAATATAGATTTTAGACTTTTTTTAAACTATAAACTACACTTATTTGCACAGAAATCCGCATTGCACACTTTTCACTTTCAAAGATTCTTTTTCGAAAAGTATGCATCAGATCAGAAAATAATATAATAGTGTTAAAGATAATTTAACGCTTCTTAACAATGGTTTGGATTTATTGAAATTCCTTTTTTTAAGACAATAATTATTAAATAAAACCCCAAAGGTATCCTTTAAAAATTAAACAAAAATTTTTAAAGAAAATCGCTGGGAAATAATAAGAGCAAATTAAATTCTTAATAATCTTAATCAAGAAACTTCCTTCATTGTACTGAGCTCCTGGGTGAGTCCTTTCTCGTGACTATGGTGGCCTTCTTCTTCTTCCTGGGAGCCGTCCAGATTTCCTACCGAAGGCAGCGCAGCTTCCTGGGCCTTTTGTACCTATGGTTGCCTTGCAATGAAGTCTGTTCGTAGTTCCATAGAAACAACACCCAGATCCTTTTTTGATCGCTGACATAGAAAAAATATTCTAGTCTCATCTAAAAAGACAATGAAGACTGCCGCTCCAATGTCTAATTAAGATGATGATAGGATGATAAACGCTTGACGGTGGGCTAGTATGTTTTGAACCAGTTGCAAGACGTTTAGGTGTCACGTTTTCTTCCTGCACCCTTCGTAGTACAGTCCATTGACTAATAGTTACTCCTCGCAAGAGCAGATCCAACTTTGGCGCCAGGGGGAGGGTGACATAATCGTGGTCAAGTCACAAGAAGTTAGAATTTAAATTTAATAATAATAGATACAAGTAAAAAGTAGGTATTTTATTAAATAATGTAAGTACCGTACTTTAAAATACCTACCTATATTTAAATAACAAAACCAATTTTTCTTTTACGTCTTCTCCCAACACGCGCTATCACTTCATCTACTTCAATGGGTACGTTTTTATGGACGTGGATAAGTGCCAGTCCGGTTAGACGTTTTTTAACCATTGAAGCTCTTAGCCACGATTTGACGTAGAAAAAGATCTTTCCGCTGTCGCTACACTAACAGGTAGTGTAGCCAAAATACATAAAAAATTTCTTATATTAGGATACATCTCAATATCGCAATTTAAAATAAGATCAGAAATCGACTTAGGTATATCCTGACTCCGCTGCCACTTTACCATCCACAGCCGGTATTCGTTAACAACGACAGAAACTGGAGTATTATCTAGTAACAATGTATAATCGGTTGCTAGTTGTTTAACAGTTTTAATGTCTTGATTACTGTATTCGCTTTTTGGTATTTTAGGAGACAGACGGTCCTGTAGGTCACTTATTATTGAATCCCGAAGAGGGATGTATATGGCTCTGCGGAAATACTCTTCAGCAGATTGAGCAGGTTGGTTATTGGCCATATGTATTTGTCTTGACACTATTCTGGGACATTTAATCTCTACATCTAGCTGCGCAGCTACTTCTTTAGCCTCTTTAAAAAGCTGTCGGTAAATTACGTCCGCATTTTCCTTTTCATTTTGTAGAACACTTATAGTAACATTAATAGCGTCCGCAGCTTTTTTTTTAAATCAATTAAGTTCGATTGCAGTATTCTGCTTAAAGATACAGTAGTGGTCCACCTAGGTCCTGAACCCAGCTCAGGGGGGTCATGATCCCCATGACCCCCCCTGAATCCGCCCTTGTCTCCTCGTATCTCACAAGGTTATTGTTGAGTTTTACTCGCAAGAACTCGACAGTTTCTTAATGACGGTGGCCGAATGAAGCGGTGAGTATGTCCCGATATACAACGCTTTTTTTCAATTTCTCGCTAGCAAACAATTTCTGACGTAGAAAGAATTTGAGTCATTTTAAAACTGATAAAATTACAAACGCCAGATTATGTTCAAATCATTGTCGAAACAATAATTTACACCTGTTATTAGTTTCTTTGTCCTTTTTTATGTTTAAGACAACCCATGAAGGCTTGTATAAAGATGTTTCACCCATTTTATCAACAATTGTTAGAATGTCGATTTTACTATCCCTTGTGAAGTATCCTATCCCCTTTTATAGTAATGTGGAAAAGAATCGAAAAGTCTGGAATTAGCTGGAAGAAATATTTTAATACAGGATGCAAGAAAAGTGTAAAATGAATGACTCTAGTTCGATCAAGACGCTTCCCAATGACCATCGGAATGGGGAAAAACTTAATTTATTTAAAAAAATGATTAACCTAAATTAAATAATTCTAATTTTCTACATTTCTATAAACTAAACAAATATTTTTTTAGTCCGTAACAATATTTTTTTTTTTTTGTAAACGACACTTCTAGGCTTGTCTAAATAATTTTTTTAAATTCTGACGCTATAGGTAACTGGGGACCATGCGTTGGAAAAACAAGCCTAATTATTTTTGATAATAATATATAAAAAAAAACATAAAAATAAACTTTTTAAAAGGGCTTTCTCGTATTAAAAGCTATGTTTAAGTTCTAGTGTATTTGCCAGCCGAATAATTCTTGTACTGAACATACACTTTCACTCCTACGATTAAAAATAATATTGAAATGTCAAGCATGCACCAATTATATCAGTTGGTGACTTCTTTAGCAATTCATATTAAAGCTAAAGTTTAAAGTTTATATATATTTTTTTTGTTCTTATTTTTATCTATAGTTACAGTTGTATAGTGGGTGAAAATATCTATTGTTAA
>JAHBCN010018450.1:0-17055 GCA_019359885.1 Listronotus oregonensis
AAAATGGTAAAGATACGAGAATAAACTTTAAAGAAATATAAGTATATTTGCGAAAACCGCATCTTGATATCTTTATTTGTTCAAAAGTTATTCGCGATCAAAATGGGTCAAAATATGGACGGCCACCCTGTATTTCTTATATTATATAATCCATACAAATTTAAAAAAAATGAGTCCGCGTAACTATAAATAATGAGAATAAATTTTCATTATTTTATGTTAAATGCTGCACGCCCATGCCTTATAAAGAAATAAAGAAAATGTCGCCTCTAACCGGCGTTTCAGTTTTTATGCTGTTCGGATTGACTTCGTATAGACTATAATCACAGCTTACTTACAGCTGTAACACTCTCTTGGCGGGAACGGTTAGCGCCGATCTCGTCGCGCAGGCTTTATGCTCCGCCCTGTCCGGGAAAAGATGTCTTTGGCGTGCAGTCGGGAGAACTTTCGGTATTATTGTACGTTTAGCCGCCATAGCCGTAGGTATAATTTTTGTGTGTTTTAGTTGATCGTTTTGAACATTGCTTTTTATTTTTATTTTTTACACTTCGGTAAAATGAGTGACAAAAAACCATTAGGACATCATCATGTTTGTGCAGTGCGAAACTGTTTTAATAAAGGTTATAACTCAAAGAAGAAATTCTTTAGTTTTCCTAAGGATGCTAACCGGTAAGTACTTAAACAAATTTTTTTGCATATTTTAGTAAAAATTAAACTTTTGGTAATTGTCTAGAAAGTGTCCGCAACTCCGATTTTGACCAAATTTGGTATACGGAGTTTTTTTGGGGCGCTCGAATTAAAACCAATTTTAATACTTAATATGTATATATATATATATATATATATATATATATATATATATATATATATATATATATATATATATATATATATATATATATATATATATATATATATATATATATATATAAAGGGTGTTTATCTTAAAACTTACCACTCACGTTATATGTGAATTTTGCCGCAACACGCCAACAAATTTATTGAGGGGGAAGGTTTTTTTACAAAAAAATAGATGGTGCTACTTTAAACCCCAGGGCTACCACCCTAAAATTTTAAGATGGAACAAGGGGTCGTGTAATACATCATTTTAAAGGCCTTTTTATTTAGTATAAGCCTATTTTGTTATTAATAAAATTTACAAACATACTTGCTTTGTTGTTTATCTTTTTAAGACATTCCAAAACTAATTCAAACCAAAATCATTGTCAAGTTTATTATTTTGTTGTTTCTAAGTCAATGGTGAACACTTTTATTAGGTAAACGTATTCCTTTGCAAAATATTCTTATTTTCGCAAAACAAAATATTATGCTAGACTATTTATTGTAGTCAAATGTAGTAAGCATGGTTTAGAAATGTTATTATTTATTTACAGAGCCAGAATATGGGCGCTAAAAGCCAATCGAGAAGACCTGCTTGGCAAAGTAAACAATTTATATAAAAGTTACTCGTTATGTGCAGACCATTTTGAAGAGAGGATGTTCACGAGTCACTTGCATGCACGATTAGTAGCCACTGCAGTTCCCACCCTATTCCCATCTCTTGAGGGAAGTTCCAGAACTGACCATTCGTATAGTGAATCGCCTTTGGAACGATCTAGAGGAATACAAGTTCTAGATGATATAGTATTAGTTTCAGAAGGGAATCCACCTGCATTAATTTATCCAGGTAATAAAAATAATAATATTTTAATTCAAAATAAACTTGAATCTTCTATGTTCAATTTCGATTTTTCCCAGTTTTTTGAAACTATGACTTTTTTTTAGCTTTTTAAAATGATAAGTAAAACTACTATGTTTTTTACCACTAAAATATATTAACAATTGTGACAGCAGTTTCAACTCACAGAGTCATTTTCAAAGAAATATTTCTTACAGACTAAAATATCAGTACAAAATAAAGTGATTTGTAACTCTAAGTGGTCAATATATGTTCTGGAAGCGGCGAAGCAATTAATAGTTTATTACGGTTTGGCGACAGTAAATAGAGTGGAAAATACAAGTTCGGTTTGGTCATTAAGCAGATGTACATTATAATTTTTATTGCCTTTGTATATTTCTAGGGATTCCAGAAAATTAAATATTAAGTTATACCTAGAAATATACAAAGGCAATATAAATAATAATGTACATCTGCTTAATGACCAAACCGAACTTGTATTTTCCACGCTATTTACTGTCGCCAAACCGTAATAAACTGTTAATTGCTCCGCCGTTTCCAAAGAATATATTTATCACTTAACACACACACTTTATTTTGTATTGATATTTTAGTCTGTAAGAAATATTTCTTTGAAAATTACTTTGTGAGTTGAAACAGCAGTCGCAATTGTTAATATATTTTAGTGGTAAAAAACAGAAGTTTTATTTATCAGTGTTCGTGATGATTAATTACCACATAGTAACGGCTAATAGCATCAATTTTTTAAAATGAGCTGACAATTATATGTTATTTATACAAATCAAGTATTGTTTAGGGTTTTGGTCAACCATGCATAAAAAATCTCCAGTTGTTAACCAAATAAATTGTTCTTTTCTTAAAAGTACATATTAACCAAAGTTGTTATTTAATGGCTAATTAAAATGTATTTTTGCAGCTGACCAGACAAATGTAGTTGAAACCGAGGTTCAGCATGAGATCGTCGTCAGTCCAATTACAGTTAGTCCTACTCTAACATCTCCAACATCTACCCAAACGTCAGCCAGTTTATTCTTTGATAGCCCAAGGAAGAATAAGTACAGACAACAAATCAAGTCCCTTACTGCCGAAAACAAATATTTAAGACAAAGGGTTCAGGTACTTGAACGTCAAAGCATTAATGAATTGGACAATATATCTTTGGAGCAAGATATGTCTTTAACATCCAAATTTTGCAATCCGGATACTGCAAAATGTATTAATATGCAAGTATCACAGGGGCATAAACACCCAAAGGGTAGACGTTACAGCAAGGAGTTTAGAAATGAATGTCTACCAATATATTTTGCTGGTCCCGGAGTGTATAAAAAATATTTAATGTCTAAATATAGCCTTCCCTCGCCTAACACTTTGCTAAAAGAAATAAGATCAGTTAAGATAGGACCCGGATTAGATAATCCCGAGTTCTTCATTTTATTTAAAAAAAAAGGTTGACAGTTTTCAACCCCAAAGTAAATATTGCTTATTGTGCTTTGATGAAATGTCTATAAAAGCCAATTTATTTTATGAACGAAATCAAGATTGCATCATTGGGCTAGCAATGGGTGATACAGGGGAGAAAATTTTTAAATCAACTTTAACTGCCTGTGTATTTATGGTCAGAGGTATTTATTCGAAGTGGAAACAGCCGATAGCCTATTTTTTATGCCATACTTCTTGTAACGCTAATTTATTACATAAACTATTAAATGAAGCTGTGCAAAAATTAAAAAATGTGTGGTTAAATGTTTGCGGAATTACTTGTGATATGGGGTCCAACAATATCAAATTGTCAAATATTTTAAAGATATCTCCAGATAAAATTGGTTTTTATTTAGAAAACCAATATCTCTTTTTCATCTTTGATGTGCCACATATTATAAAAGCGATGAGAAATATGTTAATGATATATGACTTTTATATTAATGGTAAAAAAATTTCGTGGCAATATATTAAAGACTTCTATGAGTTAAATAAAAAATTTCCTGTCAAAGCAGCACATAAATTAACGGATTCTCATATTTACCCGACTAGTTTTCAAAAAATGAAGGTCAAACTTGCCACCCAAGTATTTAGTTACTCAGTCCATGTAGGTATGAGTGTTTATACTAGATTTGGTTCCCTTCCCGATGAAGCGACAGAAACTGCTGAATTTGTTAATAGAGTAGATCAATTATTTGATATTTTAAATTCTTCACAAACCTTTTCCCCAAAAAATATAATGTTGCCTTTAAAGCAAACTCATTTCAATTAGAGTTTCTAATGGATTGTTTGACCTTCTTTAAAAATCTTGAAATTCGAGACAAAAATCATAAAAATGTTACCAAAAAAATTAAATTTATTAGAAGTCTTATAATTTCCATCAACAGTATTATTCAGTTATTTTACTATCTTCGTGAAAATGCAGGGTTCGATTGTGTATTTACACGAAGATTAAACCAAGATTGTCTGGAGAACCATTTTGGTAAAATCAGAAGTGCAAACGGCAAATTACATTAACCCAACAGCAATACAGTTCCACAGAACATTTAGAAAGTTGCAATGCGTCAACTTACTTAACTTAGGTACAGAAAACTGTGAGGCAGATTCTGATCAGATGCTTTTAAGGCTTTCTGATTGCGAACAGGTTTTTGTACCTGAAGATAAGGATAAAGTACCAGACCAAAAAGACGCACTAAATGGCATGGATTACCAAAAAAATGAAATGCTGCAAAAAAAATTCATAAGGTACGTGTACGGGTACCTTTTAAATAAAGCGTTAAGGATTCACTCTTGTGACATTTGCAATAAATATAGCAAAGACCACAATGAACTTGATGATTCATCTTTTTATTGTTTGTATAAAAGTGCGAATGGTGATACATTCGGAAATTTGCAAATGCCTAATGATGAATTTGTGGAACTAATATGTAAAATAGAAAAAATATTTCAACAAAATTTTGAAAAATTGGCCACAAAAAGCAATATTTGCGGTACACTTTTAGGTATAAGTAACCATTTACCCTTTAGTCATCCCTGTAAATATTTTCCCAAAGAATTTATAGTTAAATTATATTTAAGAGTTAGAATTTATTATACATTAAAAACAATAAATGCTAATTTTAGAAATATAAATAAGAATAAATTAATAATATGGAAAAATTTGTAATATACGTAGTTGTAAGTAATTTTTTTGTTTTGTTTTTTGTCCATTTATTTTTGTATGTCTGGCTGAAAAATTAATTTTGTAAAATTCTTTATTGCTGTTAGTAAAACATTAGTGTTGCGAATAGGTAAGCATTTTTTATTTTGTTTCTCATACATCTGTTACATTTCGATTAATGGGCAATAAAACTTATTAAAAACCTAAGCTACAGAACATTATTTTATTATCATATTTTTTTTATTGCTTAATTAAAACACGCCCCAGCGTGTTCAAATCGAACTTTCAAACACACGCGTGTTTTAAAGGTTGCCATGGTACAACAATCAAAAACGGGAGAAATGTGTGAAGTCTAAGATGGCATTGCAACAACCTATAACCTCGAATTTTTGCACATGTTAGGCATTTTAAAGAAACGAAAATTATTAATCTGACATGAGTACTTTATAACGTCAAATAAAATATTACTAATATAATAAATAATATCAATAAAAAAATAGCGTAATGTATTCGTGAATAACTGATCTTTAAAACACTTGCTCTATTTCGAGAACTCGGGCTACGCCGTCGTGCTCGAAAAATCGCGCGTGTATTAAAGACCCTATTATTCACTTACACTTTATTATACTGTACCTTTTCCCTAAAATCTGACAATATATTGAGAGATATCACAGTGCGACTATCAAAGGCAATAATTTCTGTCGAATATTACATCCGAATTTTGCAGAGCTGAGAAAAGACCTTAACAATGACCTGTGAATATGAAGAAACAGCTAAAGATCGACCATGCATCCTCTTAAACAACTAACGATTTTTATAAATCATTATTCTTTTCATAGGATTACAGATAACTACACCCCTTCTAATTATTGTAATACAATTATTGTGACCTAAATATTATAAATCGCCCATGTTACTTTGTCAGCTCATATGAGTTTTTTAGTCTACAACAATTAAAATGTTATTACTTTTTCGAATCAGTTTATTGTATATTTTTATATTTCTTATTAACTTTAAAATTATCTACTACGGTACTGTTAGGCAAAAATTTGTCGTTTTACATAAATAAGTAATCGTTTTAATCTGGCTCTGACTTTTCCCGGATGTGCGACAGAGGGAGCAACGCTTCTGTCTCGTTTGTTCGTAGACTGCGAGATCAAAGGTGCCGACCGTAGTTGTGGAGCTGTAAGTAAGCTGTGCTATAATTGTATAACAGGAACCTGTATTTTTAATTGTTCTTAGTGTATATAAAAATGAGCTGTCTCTCTCTAAAAAAAGTTGTTGGTAATATGTTTTTTATCTTATTCTTAAATCATCGTGGAATAAAATAATGTTAAGAAATAATTCAGTTGTGTTTTAATAAATATTATTAATGAAGTTCTTTAATGTTTGAAGAAATTCAGCGAAGAGGGGTACTAGAATATACGCTAAATTTATTTTTATATCTCGATGGTAGCTAATTTTTTATATCCACGAAGGGCCGTATCTGAGGGGGGTTTTGGGGTTTAAACTCCCCCCCCCCTCTCCCGAAAATTCATCCATGTGTGAAACTCGGTGGGTGGAAAATCATGATGGGCTAATAAGTTTTACTGAAGTTTTTAAACCAATTGTTAAACTATTAGAAGAATTAAAACAAGTAAAAGACATCGAAACTTCTTCAAAAGCTTTGCAGTTCCTTCGAGTTATTATGACCAGTGAGTTTATCATCAGTATGTTAACAGCGTCTACTTTATTTGCTTTTACTCTACAGTAATGCAGAATTCTACAGACTGTGGATTTTGATCTCTTTAGAGCTGTTAGCATGTGAATACTGTTATTAGTAAGGTCAGGACTATCAGCCTGAATATAGATCAAGAATTTAAAAATATTTTTTAAAAATCCGAAGCTCTTATAAAGTCTGTAGATGACGAAGAATGCATAAAAATACCTAGAATAGTTTTAAGACAGCAGAATCGTTCTAATGTCTTGGTAGCTACTACAGAAGAATATTTTCGAATCACACTTGCAATTCATTTTTAATCACATTATCGAAGAGCTATCTGCAAGATTTGCAAATCACAAAAAATAACTTTTATCATTATATTGTCTAGTGCCAAATATGTGCCAAGCACAGACAGTAAAAATAGATAACTTGTTATCATATGAGGAATTTTTGGACCTAGATACGTTATCTGCAGAATTACAGTTGTGGAAACAAAAATGGATTGAGTTGCTTCAAGCAGAAAGGCCCAAAATGCTCTTGATGCATTATCAACATGTAATCCACCTTTGTTTTCTAATATTCATACTTTGTTGCAAATTCTGGCCACATTACCTGTATCTACAGCCTCCTCGGAACGATCATTTTCATCGCTAAGACGTTTAAAAGACTATTTGCCAAATTAAACTGGTCAAGAGCGGCTAACAGGACTTGCTCTTTTAAGCGTACATAGAAATATTAAAATTGATACTGCGGAAGTTTTAAATCGTTTAGCGATGAAAAAACAAAGAAATATTCCGTTATTATTATAATTATTATTTTTAAAATGTTAACGTTGTTAAGTGTGTTTTTTAGCTTAACCGTATTTTCTTTTAGTAAAACCTAGTTATAAATTTATTTATTTTTTTAATTCCTATTTTATTACATGCCACTAGCCTAACCCCCTCTTAAAATTTTGGTCCAGATACGGCCCTGCATCCAGGTATTCTAATTAACAGGAATCTGTAATTTTAGTTGTTCTTAGCGTATATAAAAATGATCTGTCTTTCTGAAAAATGTCGTACTAGAATAAGTTGTTGGTAATATGTTTTATATAGTTTATTTTGATTTCTGGGAGTATCAAATTAAAAGGAAAATTATTTGGATTTTCTCCAGAATAAAAATATTTATATATTATTTTTAAAAATTATACTTTTTTAGAGATTATTATGGAGAGCTAGTCTGCTCCCGCTATAATAGTAACAAAAAATATGAAAAGACATAAAAAGGTTTAATTCTTTATAAAATTGAATTGTTTTAAGTACTATAATAAAATAATAATTTTTATGAAGTTATATAAAAAAGAAAATATACTTACTTGAAAACATTGGCAACGCGTTATAAGATATATATGTTATTTCAAACTTATTGGTTATCGACGGACGGGTGTAGCACATAAATTATTTGATTATATTACTTAAAACAGATAAGAAACTAAAAAATTGTGTTTTATTAACTGACATTGACTTCTGACATGACTTTTTCAAAATAAAGAAGTAGTTACTGGTAAAGGTACACGTGTAGGTACCTTTCATATTTAAAAAATATGTATAAAAAATTAAATAAAACTTTTAGCCATATAGATAGGTTTTTATAGTTTATTTTGATTTCTGGTAATATCAACTTAAAAGAAAAATTATTTGGCTTTTCTCCAGAATAAAGATCTTTATATAATATTTTTAAAAATTATACTTTTTTTAGAGATTATTATGGAGAGCTAGTCTGCTCCCGCTATAATAGTAACAAAAAATATGAAAAGACATGAAAAGGTTTAATTCTTTATAAAATTGAATTGTTTTAAGTACTATAATAAAATAATTATTTTATAGAAAATATATAAAAATGGAAAATAAACTTACTTGAAAACATTGGCAACCCGTTATAAGATACATATGTTATTTCAAATTTATTGGTTATTGACGGACGGATGTAGCACATAAATTATTTGATTATATTACTTAAAACAGATAAGAAATTAAAAAAATGTGTTTTGTTTACTGACATTGACTTCTGACATGACTTTTTTTAAAAATAGTTACTGGTAACGATACACGTGTAGGAACCTTTAATATTTAAAAAAAAATATGTATAAAAAAAGTAAATAATACTTTTAGCCATATAGATAGGTTTTTTATAGTTTATTTTGATTTCTGGGAGTATCAAATTAAAAGGAAAATTATTTGGCTTTTCTCCAGAATAAAAATATTTATATATTATTTTTAAAAATTATACTTTTTTTAGAGATTATTATGGAGAGCTAGTCTGCTCCCGCTATAATAGTAACAAAAAATATGAAAAGACATAAAAAGGTTTAATTCTTTATAAAATTGAATTGTTTTAAGTGAAATAAAGTACTAAGGAACATCGTAGATGCTCCTTGGTACGTGAGGAACAGTGACCTCCATCGGGACCTGGGCATGGAAACTGTGGAAAAGATAATCAAGAATGTAGCAGAACGTCATGAACACCGACTTCATAATCATGTGAATATCGAGGCCATCCAGCTCCTTGATAACACCGACCTAGTAAGAAGACTTAAGCGGAAGAAGCCCTTTGAGTTGGTTTAAGTGTTTTAGTGAAAAGCAGAGCAGAGTGCTTGTGCGTGTACTGCATACTATGTTAAGTGCGTTATTTTAGTTTAAAAAAAATAAGAGACATCGTAGGGTAAGCTCTTAATTTTAAGGACATTAGTAATTTAGGTTAGAGACAAATTGCTTATTGGTCAACTTTGACCAGATTGTAATATTAAGAAGTACGTAGAGTGCTTTTTATATAAAAAAAAAAAAAAAAATATTACTTAAAACAGATAAGAAACTAAAAAATTGTGTTTTATTAACTGACATTGACTTCTGACATGACTTTTTCAAAATAAAAAAATAGTTACTGGTAAAGGTACACGTGTAGGTACCTTTAATATTTAAAAAATATGTATAAAAAATTAAATAAAACTTTTAGCCATATAGATAGGTTTTTATAGTTTATTTTGATTTCTGGGAATATCAACTTAAAAGAAAAATTATTTGGCTTTTCTCCAGAATAAAGATCTTTATATAATATTTTTAAAAATTATACTTTTTTTAGAGATTATTATGGAGAGCTAGTCTGCTCCCGCTATAATAGTAACAAAAAATATGAAAAGACATGAAAAGGTTTAATTCTTTATAAAATTGAATTGTTTTAAGTACTATAATAAAATAATTATTTTATAGAAATTAAAAAAAATGTGTTTTGTTTACTGACATTGACTTCTGACATGACTTTTTTTAAAAATAGTTACTGGTAAAGATACACGTGTAGGTACCTTTAATATTTAAAAAAAAATATGTATAAAAAAAGTAAATAATACTTTTAGCCATATAGATAGGTTTTTTATAGTTTATTTTGATTTCTGGGAGTATCAAATTAAAAGGAAAATTATTTGGCTTTTCTCCAGAATAAAAATATTTATATATTATTTTTAAAAATTATACTTTTTTTAGAGATTATTATGGAGAGCTAGTCTGCTCCCGCTATAATAGTAACAAAAAATATGAAAAGACATAAAAAGGTTTAATTCTTTATAAAATTGAATTGTTTTAAGTACTATAATAAAATAATAATTTTTATGAAATTATATAAAAAAGAAAATATACTTACTTGAAAACATTGGCAACGCGTTATAAGATATATATGTTATTTCAAACTTATTGGTTATCGACGGACGGGTGTAGCACATAAATTATTTGATTATATTACTTAAAACAGATAAGAAACTAAAAAATTGTGTTTTATTAACTGACATTGACTTCTGACATGACTTTTTCAAAATAAAGAAATAGTTACTGGTAAAGGTACACGTGTAGGTACCTTTAATATTTAAAAAATATGTATACAAAATTAAATAAAACTTTTAGCCATATAGATAGGTTTTTATAGTTTATTTTGATTTCTGGGAATATCAACTTAAAAGAAAAATTATTTGGCTTTTCTCCAGAATAAAGATCTTTATATAATATTTTTAAAAATTATACTTTTTTAGAGATTATTATGGAGAGCTAGTTTGCTCCGCTATAATAGTAACAAAAATATGAAAAGACATGAAAAGGTTTAATTCTTTATAAAATTGAATTGTTTTAAGTACTATAATAAAATAATTATTTTATAGAAAATATATAAAAATGGAAAATAAACTTACTTGAAAACATTGGCAACCCGTTATAAGATACATATGTTATTTCAAATTTATTGGTTATTGACGGACGGATGTAGCACATAAATTATTTGATTATATTACTTAAAACAGATAAGAAATTAAAAAAAATGTGTTTTGTTTACTGACATTGACTTCTGACATGACTTTTTTTAAAAATAGTTACTGGTAAAGATTATTTGGCTTTTCTCCAGAATAAAAATATTTATATATTATTTTTAAAAATTATACTTTTTTAAGAGATTATTATGGAGAGCTAGTCTGCTCCCGCTATAATAGTAACAAAAAATATGAAAAGACATAAAAAGGTTTAATTCTTTATAAAATTGAATTGTTTTAAGTACTATAATAAAATAATAATTTTTATGAAATTATATAAAAAAGAAAATATACTTACTTGAAAACATTGGCAACGCGTTATAAGATATATATGTTATTTCAAACTTATAAATATTTTTATTCTGGAGAAAAGCCAAATAATTTTCCTTTTAATATGTTTTATATCTTATTATCTTATATTACATCATCGTGGAATAAAATGATGTTAAGGAATAATCCAGTTGTTTTTTTATATATATTATTAATGACAAAATATTTTTTAAAGTTATTTCTTTAAGCAAATTTAAACAACTCTATTTTTCTTTTTACTTCTATATTTTTCAAATTTGTTTTTTTTTTTAAATTGAACTTTATTATAGGTCTATTTGTTATTCAGAAATATTTTACACCATTTAACCCTTTTTTTACCCACGTAGTCTTAAAATACACATTTCATAAAAGCGCTTACGCAAAAAAGTATGGATAACGCAGGGACTTCATGTATGTGCAATTGGTAAAAAACATTATTTATCATAATAAGTTTGGTGGAACGTAAATCGTTTTTACAAAGCCAGGTCATATCTTCGTGATAATCAATAGAAAATTTAAAGGGAGGTCGGTTTTTAACATAAGAGTTAAATATTTCCAGTTTAAAGAAAAAGAAAATACCTCAAGAGACACGAAGACTTGACAGCCAGCCTAGGTGCTCTAGGGTTAAAGAAATGAATAAGATAGAAAGTTGGAGGCCTCTTTAACTATGAAGGGGTTTATAAAAATGCATTTTATGTTATATTATTAAAAGACGCTGGGAAAAGACTATTATTAGTAAGATTCGCGGAACGGACACAATGAAAATACCTATTAGAGAGCAACAGGGTCCTTAAAGCTCGTCGATAGACACAAGAAGAGAGCATTCTTGCAAGAGTAGGGTAATTAGTAAAGCTCACGATTCATCTTTAAACGAAATAAAGATTCCTAGGACTTCTTGTACACCCCATTTTCAAGATATGGGCACAATATTCCAAGTAGGATTTAATTTGAAATACATAAAGGGTATACAAATTTGTAAATGTCGATTCGTCAGAAAATAGTATAAGCTCATTAAAGCATATTTTTTTAAAACAAAAACCATTCAGCTTTGGAGACTTTTTCGGAATATTTCATCCTTGGATGTGCCATTGCTATTTCTTAAAATATCATAGGTGGAGAGAAAAGGGAAAAAACAAAACAGATGAAAAACTGACTCGTACACCCAGAACGCGAAATATCTTTTAAGACTTTGCACGTCATTTAAAGGGTTAGTATAGCCCCAGATGAGAAAAAACTCCTTTACCACCTTTCAAGACAAATAATCTTCTGGGTATTACGCCTAAATCTGGCGACGAGAAAGGATTGGCTAGTCCAAATTAGCATTAAGTCAAATTATTTAAGGCAAATTTATTGATTTTTAACACAAAACATTATTTTAAAATGCTTTTTAAAGGATAAAAAACAACGTAATTTTCAAAATAGAAATAATTTATTTTATTTTTAATACTAAATTTTAAAATATTTTGTTTATTGACTTTTCAAACTTAAATGTTGAGATTTTAAAAATTTTACCAGGTGCAACATTTAATAAAAATTTCATCGTTTTGTTTAAAACTTTTCATTTTATTCCTGAAATGTTTTATTGTATAGTTTTGATCTGGTGAAAACCTAGATTTTAGAAATAAATACACTGACTGCAACTAAAAACTTACCACAACTAACAAATACTTTTTATTAAGCGCCAAATATAAAAAAATCGTGATATCATGCTTTAACGTTAAAGCATAAAAAATTTAATTAGGCACCTTGTATTAATGTATTTATTTTTAGGTGGTTTTGTTAGTTTTAGTTTTTGGGGTTACAAAAATGCTTGCATTTCAAGTTTTTTTAAAGACTTGAAAAATGTTGCCCAATGCTTTTAAAATTAGACAATCCACATTTAAATTAAACGCGCCTTGTGCCACCCTTACGAGATCTAAAATTAAACAGTTTCCCCAAATTACCATCTTAAAAACTATGCTTTATCCCACATCATTAATCTTACTTTATAGTCTCAGCAATTTTATGCAAAACTTGGCATTAGTTGCAGTAAGCGGTGACGGACTTATCTTGAAAGACCCTCTCGATTACCTCGCAAATCGCGTGTCATTTGTTAGACTGAAGAGCGTTGGGAAAACGCAGGTGTGTGCCGGGTAATTTGGCCAGGATTTACTGCTTTTCGAAGAACGGCACAGTTACTTTTTCTCTTAAATAATCGTTTTAATTCGCAAGGCTTAAGCTTTGTTTCGAAAAGATTAGGATTTCACCAAAATATGATTTATGATTTTTAGATGTACTTTTCAAATTAGGTTATTAAATAAAATATGAAGTTTAGTCTATAAAACGGTTTTATCAATAGGATCATTTATTTGTTTTTAGGTAGTGTATGTTTTAAAATGCTTTATTAAAAGTTTATACAATATTATAGGTAAATGACATATTTGGATTATTTAGTTTTAGTACAGGCTTTACATTTTCTTGTATTATAAAATACGAAATTGACCAAATTGAATTAAAATTGATTTTTATTTAATAATAAGTCCTTAACACTTTTGTTATTTTACAATCTTAATAAATCTAATAAAAATCATTATCTCAATACATGCCTTACTAATTTAAGACACACTTTCTTAAATGATACGTTACTTTTGACGGACCCGATTCCAAAAAGTTAAAATAGTTTGCTTCAGAAACTGTGGTCCAAAAATGTACGTTGGGAGAATACATTTTGCAAAAACTAAAGGAAAAGGAAATAAATAAATTGTCTTGACTTTTTTCTGCAATGTATCGTTGTTTAAAAAAAAAAAACAAAATAAAAAGCTTTTTATTGTTTAAAAATATAATTTTTATGATTTATCGAAGAAAACAATTATCAAATAAATTCAGTTGACGTGGAGTTCCTATGTCACGTACTCTTGCACCTGTTGTGTGCATTTTTTTACGATTGCTATTAATGATAAATTATTATCCAAACAAAAAATGGCTGAAACTTGTACGGTCTTGTTGGCAGCAGAGCACGCCAGAGGTATCCCAATCGTACGTTGCCAGATTTACGAACCTTCTCTAACATTTATCGTCGAAATTGGTAGTGCCCTGAATCTGAATCTGAAGATGAGGAGGGTGATAGATATCACTGCACCTAGGCCTCAGTAGGCCCGTTGTGCTTCCTCCTTAAGGGGACTCCTTACTCAGTACGCCGCCCATCCTACTGATTTAAAGTAGGTGAGAACGTCGCCGAGGGGAATCTTCTTAATGTCGGCTAAGAAAAGCCATTACTCGCCCAGCATGGATCTTCTCTTGGACGAGAGTGCAGGGCAGTCACAAAAGATGTGCTCCACCGTCTCGTTTTCTTGTTCACAACCTCTACATAGAGGCGGGTCATTTATGCCCATTTTAAAAAGGTTTGTAATGAAATGTCGGTTAGAACGCCCGTGGCGAAGGTTCCCCTTTAGGCATTGCCAAGTAATGTTTAGCTGTATCTCTGTTAGGATGTTCATAACTCCGAAAGTTACATTTACGTTTCATCCATCGTTTGTAACTGCTGATGAGAGTGTCTTTTGATTAGGTCCTTCATCGCATACCCTGTCAGACCTACGAAAGGCTTGGATACAAAAGGTTTGGTCACGGAAACCTTTCTGGCCAACGAGTCAGCAATGCGGTTGCCTTTGGAGTGAGCGTGTCCTTTAATCCAGCAGAGGGTGACCATGTTCCTGCTAGAAGCACCCGCAAGGCACGGTGACATTCTAGTACCAGATCTGAGGTGAGGTAAGGTCTTCTCAGGGCTAGTAGTGCCTGTCTGCAATCCGTATGGATAAGCACGACCTTATCACTGATGTGCCTACTGATTATTTCTTTTGCAGCTATGATTATGCCTGTGAGCTCAGTTTGATGTTTAAGTTTAGAGATCTAGAATATATTCCACATTCTGTACCTTCTTTTGTTTTCGAACCGTCGGTGTAGATGTTGATTACACCTGCCACGTTTGTGTTCGATTTTCCCTTGATGTCGATTTTGTAGGGTTTGTTAAAAATAAAATATGGCGCAATAGAGTCGACTTTTGCTTGCAGTAGTGGAAGCGAACCTATCGCCCCAATCCACAAGCCACGTCTCTGTGCGCCAACTCCTACATCGGGCATTATACCAACAGTGCGGAGGCGCAGCGTAACCGTCACAACGACCTCCTTGACGAATATGTTAAGGGGTGTGAGGTTGGTTGGTGTTATTCTCATGTTGATTCAGATGTTGAGACAAGCCATTCTCTCAACTTGGTCCAGTTTTCGGATGACTGTCGTCTGCTGGGCTTTCTGTCCCCGGACAATAGCACCGTAGGTTAGCATAGGTCTTATGATGGCCGTATAGATCCATAGGGTGACTCTAGGTGATATTCCTTAAGTTCTGCCTATGGTCCGGCGACACTGTTCATAGGAAATTTATGCTGTTTATCTGTATCTCTGTTTTTTTCGGGTTGATGGATAGCGCGTGATCGGCACACCATCTTTCTATTATCCCTGAGGGCAGTCTGTATCCTTTCGCTGGTAGTGCCCTATAAGGAACATCTAAACGTAGATCTTGAAATGTAAGAACACTTGAACTTGAAAAAGTCGTACGGTACAAAGTTAGAGAACATCCCAAAACGAGTACGAGGAAGATAGCTTTAAACTTACATATTCAAACCCAAATTGTTCGAGGAATTTTAGTGGATTGTTTTATTATTTTCGTACAATATTTTAAGAGCACAGGCATCACTTTTTATAAATTTTCTGAAGCCTATCACTTTTTGCTAGTGGTATCTTATTAAAATTTAAAACACACATTTTGCATAAAGATAAAGGTATTTTTTAAGAAATATCATTTAAAATGTCAACATAAGTGTTTACAAATTGTTTTTAAGAACTGTTGGACGGGCCGCGATCGGCCTAAAAAATAGGTACCAAGTTTCCCCGACCTCAATAGCTTGGATATCTTTTTTGGAATTATCTTTAGCCTAAGATAAAAAAATAGCATTATATCGGAAAATAAATTAAAAGAAAAAATAATTGCATCATGTAATGGAACACGAAAAACTCTGGGAATATTGGAATAAGTGCGGATTCCATGGGAAGCAGCCATATTTAACAATTTCTGTATTATTAGTTTGATGTTAGTTGTGGTTGGTTTGATGTAAGGTGTAATATCATGTTTATGTTGTATATTGCAAGTTGTTGTTTTTATTGAGTTCAAAAGTCAGAAGGTAATTTTTTCAATAACTAAAATAATAATAATTGATTTTATGTTTTTCTTAGACATTGCAGAAAAAAAATCAAGACAAATCTTATTTCCTGGTGTAGTGACGGTTTTTGGGGCACCTGAGTCTTTGCCATCAAACATCTTTCAACCACGGAAAACTTAAATTCGTGGCTAAATAAAGAGTCTTAAATAGTCTCTAAAGTCTATATGCCAGAGAAAGCACCTGATTGCAAATGCGAAATAATGAGGCAAGATTTACTTAATAAAATTGGTTTATTAGCTTTGTTTAAAAATAATTTAGTTTTTTTAATACCCTTAATTATACAATAAAAAATATTCTTAATATAATTAACATGTAATTTTGCACGCAATTTTCTTCTGCAACTATAATAATTTCAGCTATATTGCAAAGGGTAATTACTCGTAATCGGTTACAGCGCAAGAACCTGATGCTAACATTAAGTAAGTTAATATACGAAAGTTGAAATGACCTTATAAGTTATTGGGTATTATTTTAAGTAAGGAACAAGCTTGTAAGGGTAATTTAATTATTATTTATAGTTCTTGGGTGCCTAAATATGAAAAAATTACAAAGTGCTATTAATTTCAGCTTGCCTGTTTTAGTACGGGATTAATTTAACGTTATTTTAAAATTCCAAATTATCTCAAAATCTGTC
>JAHBCN010018451.1:0-17039 GCA_019359885.1 Listronotus oregonensis
AATATAATACAGACAAAAATAATGCATAACAAAAATGTCAAAATTTCATTATTTATTTAATATTATATTATAATTTTCACAATTATTATTTAAATTTTACTTTCCGATTTAGGAATCCAATTAGCTACTTTAATTTTATTATTAAGGGATTCTTCGGTGTATTCTTTAACTACACTTCCATCCCCCATGCCTCTTTAAAAAATTCAAATTTAGAGCGGCGTCCCGGAAATAGCCATATTCTCACAGTAAAAGATGCAAGAAGCACCCCTCCCAAGGGGTGGGTTTTGGAAAAAATTGACGTTTCGCAAACTAAGTCATCATATATGTTTTTTGGGTCGCTGATTTCGAAAATCAGGGTGTCGAGACTGGAAAATTTGTGTTACACCCCCCACACGCAAAAAACACCCCTCCCAAGGGGTGGGTTTTGATAAAAATTGTCGTTTCGCAAACTAAGCCATCTTATAAGTTTTTTGGGTCGCTGATTTCAAAAAATGGGGTGTCGAGACTGGTAAATGTGTGTTACACCCCCCACATGCGAGAAACACCCCGTCCAGTACATTTCAAATTAATTTTAATTTTTGAATAAAAAGTATCAAGATTTTTCTGATACTTGTATTTTTCTTTTAGTCTTTATTTAAAGTGATCTTCCGAAAACAAGAATTACCCGAAAACAAAATCAATACTCCTATGAATTAAAACTACTGTTTAGTTTAAATATGCCGCGTTGGAAGCACTAGGGGACTCCAGAGTGCGTGCGAATAGGTCGTGGATTCAGGTTTTCTCTTTATATTCCCATCTATATTGCGTGCATTCTAACATCAGATACTTCTCAGTTCCCGCTCATTCTGTTCTTGTACACTTTCGACGCAATTTATTAATTTTTCATTCCATCATATAGTGCCTTAGAATTGAATAATATATTTTTGTAATTAGGGTGTTGTACAATTTAATTTGGATTTGTGAATGGAGTGATTAAGTGTAAATCACTTGGCTATTATCTTCTGGGAAGCTACATAACAGGAATGCTTATACATTTTTTTTGTAATGCTCAAATCATATTATTTCTCATTTTCAAAGTTATCATTTTTATAATTGGACACATGGCTTTCGATAGATATAACATTTCAGCATTGTGTTCTTGATTAACAGGTAGAATAAAAGCACGGTTCCTGTTGCCGGGGATCAGGAGCCTGCTATTAGAAGCACGGCATTTTGAAAAAATCTTGGAATTTTCTAATATCTTAACAAGGTAATATTTCATACTTACTGGATATTGTTTTTACAAAAATTAACAGAGGTCGGTCCTCAAATGCCATATACAATGTAAATAGTTTTAAGTACCCGAATTTAAAAGTAATTATCGCATTTCTCCACGCTTTCAGCGGTTGCGATACAAATTGCGCATTTTATCAGAAAGAAAAAGATACCATTTTTAAATCTATCGCTGCAGATGAGGACTTAATTAACAGAGCTCAGATCTTTTATGAACCTGACGTAAATAAAGACAATTTGTGGAAAGTTGCTTTAGATATTGTAAGTACTGTGTATGTGCGAAAGAAAGTTTCCGTAAATAATTTTAATGCAATAAGAGTACAATGTTATGCGAATTTAAATAATGATATTAATATAAGAAGAGAACATGCTTTACGCGTATATCTCCAGTGTCAATTGGCGTTTAAATAGATTGAATCCAACTGACTGGGGTTGGAAATCAGTCAACAATAAACTCGTGCCAATTTTTACTTCAAAACCATTATTACCTGATAAATTTATAAAAAAGTTTACATGCAGTTGCAAAAAGGGATGTACGAAGAGATGTTCTTGCAGAACGGATTGCGTTGCAGCTAATTCTGCAAAGGATGTAAAGGCAGAGATTACCAGAATAGCGATAAAACGTCGACTATCCAAGACTTTGATGAAGACGAAGACCTTGAAGAGGAAATGGAGTTAGAGCTTGAGAAAGAAATATTGATTCAGGAAACTGAAAATCAATGAGATAAGAGTGATTTTTGCGATTCACATATAAATTCCGAAGATGATTGGGACGAAACAACAACAGAATTTGACGACGATGAAGAAATTACTTCTGCATGCAAAATACCAAGACTAGATTTGAATACAACTGAATAGTGATATTTTTTAAAAAGTTTTATACTTGTCATATTTGATATATATTAATAAAAATATATTCCATTTTTAGATTTTGAATTTTATATTTTATTTTTCAACAAAACCCACCCCTTCGTAGGGGTGTTTTTTGCATGTGGGGGGTGTAACGACACAGTCTCGACACCCCGATTTTCGAAATAGCGGCCCAAAAAACATGTAAAATGGCTTAGTTTGTAAAACGTCAATTTTTTTCAAAACACACCTCTTGGGAGGGGTGTTTCTCGCATGTGAGGGTGTAACACAAATTTTCCAGTCTCGACACCCCGATTATCGTAATCAGCGACCCAAAAAACATATAAGATGACTTAGTTTGCAAAACGTCAATTTTTTCCAAAACCCATCCCTCAAAAGAGGTGTTTCTCTCACTAATGCCATAGTTTTCAATGAACTAAATGTTGTTGCCTCGACGTTAACATTGCTTCTGTTCCCAATCATTGCCCCGTGCGTGATGGAGCTGGTAGGTATTCGCCTATATAGTTATAATGTCTGTTACCGATGCATGCAGTAGTTTTTGTAAGTATCTTCGAGTTTAGGCTGGGTCTGAATTAGTACTATTTTTCTTTACATTCCATCCTGTTAAATAGAGGCAAAACCTTTCAGTGTTTTGAGAGTGTCAAATAGACCTGATCAGATAAATTTTGGGTACTAATAAATAATAAGTCCGACGGTCGACTTTTTAAGTAGACTTACGGCTGAGTAGTGATCGCCTTGTTAAAGTTAGCAATGGACTTAACAATTGTTAAATTTAACAAAGAGTAAAAAATGAAAAAACTTGACAACATAGTACATTTTTAAGCATTTCATGGCAATAAGAAAGAGTTTAGTTCGGAATTTTGCGTTTAAAATCCATTAAGCATAAAAAATATTTTAAAAAATTATTACCTACCTTGCACAAAAATAGGTTCGGCACTCCACCAAAGTCATGTTCTATATATTATTTGGTAATTGTCTCGAAAGTTGCCTCCTCTCCGATTTTGACCAAATTTTGTATACGGGGGTTTTTTGGGGCGCTGATTACGAATGTGAAAAAATATTTTTTCGGCAACGTTTCGTTTTCGAGATAATCATCATCAAAGTTGAAAATCAAACTAACCTTATGTGCACTATTCCTCCTTCTTTTTGCACAGAATTCTTGATTTTTATTCTACATTAGCACACAATATTTCACAAACACCTTTTAAAAAATTGTTTTTATATTTATTTTACACCTTTTTTCCATTTAATTGCAAACATCCACTTTCACACGCCCCAACATGGCTGCAACCATGTATACACTAGTTATATTGTAAGCAAATATGGCTGCTGCCTTTGAACTTGAAAGTTCGCAATTTAATGAAAAAAAGGTGTAAAATAAATAAAAATACAAGGTTTTAAAAGGTGTTTATAAATTATTGTACCACTTTAGTGTAAAAATCAAAAAATGTGTACAAAGAAGAAAGCATATAGTGAAAATGAGGTTGGTTTGATTATCAACTTTAATGAAGAATATCTCGAAAACGAAACGTTGCCGAAAAATATTTTTCAGATTCGTAATCAGGCCCAAAACCCATATACCAAATTTGGTCAAAATCGGAGAGGGGCAACTTTTGAGACAATTACCTATTATTTTCTTCAAAAACAAGCATTATGATAGATGATAGCTCAAGTGACCAATACTGCAGAACTTTGGGTTATTAACAGGTTCTTTAATATAATTTATGCCTCATCTAGAGTAGACAAAGTATATGATTTATTTTTCTAGAAAATTAATGTTTTAATTTAATAAATATTATTAAAAAAATTTGGTAAAATTTTACTTTACGGACACCACGCCGATTTTTATGAATTTTTGCATATGGGGGTTTTTTGGGGCGCTGATCACAAATCTAAAATCAGTTTTTTCAACCTGCGGTTTTTGAGTTATTGGGCCTCCAAATGGACTGACCTCAAAATGGACATTTTCCAAAATTCCTCCTTCTTGAAACTGATTACCATCAAAATGGAACATACACTGATTGGGCACTTATATACTAAACGAATACACTAAAATTTACAAAAGTTTATTGCCTATTTTAAGTAAGAAACACCTCAAATAAATCCAGTTTTTTATATCTTAACAACTTAACTATGAATCAGGCAACCAGTTATACATCATATGTCTTCTTACAACGCACAGAAAAGTGGATTCATTTGAAATAATTTTTACTTAAAAAAGACAATAAATAATTATAAATTTTAGTGTATTTGTTTAATATATAAGTGCCTAATCAGTGTATGTTCCCATTTTGGTAATCAGTTTCAGAAGGAGAATTTGAACACTCACGTGAGAGAATAAGAATAAGAGTGCAACATTTTCCTCGCTCTACGTGCTGAGTAGGCATATACTATTCTCCGCCAACTAATCAACACGAAAACCAAGAAGAACTGTTACGCACACTGAGACTCGATCGGACATGTGGCTTGGCAAAATTTTAATATTTGGTAATGCGAGCTGAAAACAATAGGACAGTTATCGCCTTAATCATTAAATTTTATACATTCCTTATGCTCTCGCGTAAGCTTTAAGTAAGTGCAATCTCTCTTCTGCATCGCAAAAGCATGCGAAATGTTTTTGTTAAATGATTTAGGCGCTAACTGTCCTATTGTTTTCAGCTTGTATTACTAAATATTATAATTTTGCCAAAACATATGTCCGATCAAGTCACACAGTGTGCGTAAAAAAAAGACGAATAAAAGTACAACTTTTCCTTTTGGTAGCACGTAGAGCAAGGGGAAAATGTTGCACTCATATTCTTTTCTCTCTTACCTAGAGTATTTGCAAGACCAAGTTATAAGGCTGCCTCTAGTAGTATATGCTCGAAGGTTGTGATAGATAATCTATATATTAAGTAGCTTTCCATTGACAAAAATTTGTTCGCACCTCAGAGTTTGGTGTGCTCTGAAAAGTTTAACATTGAAAAAGGGGAATTAATATGTGAAATCGTAAAAAACGCTCTTGAGCTACTCCAAACCTTATCTCATCTAGCGTGCGTGTAAAAATTATTATGTGTATATGAGCTATTTCTAAAATCAAGAATATCTTATCATTGCGATGCAAAATTTCTTTGATATGTTTTACACCCTAGAGTGCGTTTAACTCGGATTTCGACATAGGCCTTGCGGCGCATCGGACCAATACGACATCGGGTCTCTGACGGTATCTTTTTAAGTACCGCATGTTATAGCTTTAAACAGCATTAACTTATGAAAGAGAAAGAAAGAGGTTAGCTTTTAGTAGTTATACGGATGAATTTACCTACCGGATGGATCAATAAAATGTAGTAGGGATGAATTATATTAAAAGAACCTGTAAAAAAACCAAATTTAAAAAAATTCTGCAGTATTGGTGATTTAGGCTATCTATTGTGCTGCTTGTTTTTGAAAAAAATATATAGAATTACTTTGTTCAAATGTCGAACCAACTTTTTTCATATTCGGTGCAAGGTATTTATTGTTTTAATTTTTTTTTGATATGTTTATTTGATTTTGAAAGCCAAATCCCGAACTAAATTATTTTTTGACAAATAGTTAACATTTAAGTTATACCCTGTTGCCAAGAGTGTTCATTTTTACCTCTTTGTTAAATTTAACCCATTGTTACGTCCATTGCTAAGTTTAACAACGCGTTCATCACTCAGCCGTAAGTCTGTCTCTGTCTGTAAGAACATTTGAGTTTTTCTTAAAGCGTTAACGGTTAGGATAACGATATGTATAATTTAACGATAAGTATAATTCAAAGTATAGTTGTTGAATTAAACAAATTTGTGCGTGTGTGTCCATTGTATAGGTACAAGTAAATGTATCTGCAATACAGCCCTGTACAAATGTTACCTTATTTAAAAGTTAATTTTTAATCAGGCAATTAATATTATTCATGTGAGAACTAAGTCACTAATTCTTTTCGCTTAAATACAAATCTTGGTAAAAATAGTGTTTTATTTTTAAGCTTAAAATTTCGGGCTGATGTATTTAGTAATGAATTAGAACACTAATTTTTAAACAAATTATCTACTATTTAATAATGCACAATTACCTTGAACTCTATTTAAAACTTAACTTAAATTATAAAATTATTTTCTAAGAATTATATTAAATTTTAAATAAATCAGAAATTCGGATTTCTGTGTCAAAGTCTCAAGTAAAGTTTTAAAGTTAAAGTCACAATTAGGACTGAAAATAATAAGTAATTTACAGTCAATTATGAACGTGCTTATAGGTTTTTCTCGTTTTATATTTAAAGTTAAATAATGGCATTAAGTTATTTAAGGTCTGTAAACTATTCGGTCAATTATTTAGAGTTTTTCTCGGATAAATAAAAATAAATTTATAAACTACTTGGATTTGCATGAGATGCAAAATCTAATGCAGATTTTAGGGTGTTGTATCTTTAAGATGATAGTGCGCCATTCCAGTTCCAAGATTAAGCGAGAGTGAATGACTAACTACCAATAGTCATTCACTCTTCGTTAAACCACCTTATTAAAAATATTTGCAAATTTGCTACCTTTTTGTTACCGAACTAAATGTGATCTTTATTACCTTTTTCAAATTGAGTTTTTTTAAGACAATAGTACGCTATTCCAATTCCAAGAAGCCTGATAGGTAGCGCAATATCTTCGCTTATAAAAAAAAAGTAAATTTGGTAATTTTTCCTTGCCGAATTATATTTAGTCTTTATTACTAGGACATTAAAAATAAAAAAAAATACGTTTTTCGCGTAGTAACGCGTCCATCATATTTTATTTGATAAAAAGTATATATGAGGGGTGCTAAATCCGAAAATCACGACGCGCCCACTTGGAAATTGGTGGAACATGCCCAAAAATGCACTTTTATGCAAAAAAGTGCATTTTTTGCTGTTTTTACGTTTTATTTAAATGTTTTTTTTTATAATGTAAATTAAGAAAATTTTTAAATACCCATAAAAATGTAATATTTTTTTATCACACGAGCCCTCTGTAATGTAATTAGTCATTTTAAAACCCTTATATGCACTTTTTAGCCTATGGATGCATTTAAAGTGCATTGTATCAATACCTCCTATACAAGAAAAGGCCTCGGGGCTTTGCGCGTGACGTCATCACATCTAGGCCTAAAATATTTAGCAGGAATAGGAATTATTATGTTCAAGTTTGTTATATTATGTAAATTTTTATAATGTTATTAAGGGTTTCCTGTTTAAACGGGGCTGCCAGAACGTGAACTGAACCCTTAGCCGCACCCCATTCGATTTTTTTTTCGGGAAAACGAAATTTCAAAGCAAAAACCCGATATTCCTATACACGTAATATCGCAGATTTTAGCGTCATTATCGGTATAGTGTCACGAATGGGGTTTACTGTCATAATTGGGGTTTACTGTCATAATTGGGGTTTACTGTCATAATTGGGGTTTACTGTCATAGTTGGAGTTTAATCATACTTCTTATCTAGGTGCTCTTTTAAAATAAGAAAGAGGGCTACGAGACTATTTACTAAAGGTTTGTAGTTTTCTTTTCCTAGTTTTACTCAGTTGATTATTATTATTTTTAGAGCAATAATTTTTAAGAAATGTGTTAGAAATGCTACTGAGAAAATTTTTGTATTATCAAATTTTATATGCTCTTTGCATTTCTCAAAAGGAGTTAAAAGTTCATGTTTACATAGATACTTTAAGAGCAATTGAAGAGAAACGACTTTTTATTGTAAATATCCAAAAAGTGTCTTCAAATTCATCAATTAGTTTTTAAATATAATGTAAGATACCAACACCATATTTACTACTTTTTCACGAGGATATAAAAGACGCCCCCGACTTAAAGATTGTATAAGATTGTAAGAATCTTCTACAATGCAAGGTTCATTTAATGTTAAATTATCCTTGCAAAACTCACAGTTGATTTTTTAAAAAACAATGTAGCAGCAGTATCCACCCAAATAAGTTATAACTGGCATTTCAGATCTGACAGCTTCAGAGTCCGAGTCTTGAATAACAAGTTTGGATAACAAACTATCAATCTGGTCAGCATAACTTAAAGAGGTATCTACTTGGGATTCGCTGAGGGTGTCATAATCTGATTCAAAGAATTCATTTATATTAATATTTCCATAATGTCTAGATTTTAGTGACAGTACAGATTGAATTCTGAGCCTTTTTTCTGACTCATATAGTTGGCGAACTGAGATATGGTAATGGCCGCCAGTTAATTGCCTGTACTTTCCAAAACGCCCTTCCAATGGATCTGTTTGAAATTTGCCTAGTAATACATAATTCATATCTAATTCTGTTAAACAATATTTAGTAACTTCAAGAAGTCCAGTGATGATGTGACTTAATGCAGTGTGTGTCTGCCGAGTTAAGTTATTTGGAAAATTAGATGTTTTCCAAGTATCTAACCAATTTTGCATTTGATTTAAGAAATAAAATTTAGGATCCTTATTGGGCTCAGCTAGTATTGATTTGGTGAAAGGTTCCTGGTACTTATCTAATAAATGTTTTCCCTTAAGGGGAGTTTTAACGTTAACGATTTTCCACCATGTCCATATAATGCTAATAAAGTCTGTTGTGTCTTGTAGAAGATAAATTATTAAAAGGGCCTTTTAGAGCCTCGATAATAAAAAGGATTAAATATTTTAAGGGATAATTTGACATTTTGTCTTTCTATAGATGATGGATATAAAGCCTTTAAGCTAAGTGAATAGCCATGCTTTAGTAATTTGTCTCTTTCCAATTCATGCAGTTTTTTGACAGTAGAAAAGGCGGCACATTTTTTTTTTACCTGTCTCAAAATCAGGATATGAAAGAGTTTGATCGGGTTTTGAATTAAGCCAGTTATTAAAAATACATTTTAATAAATGAACCGTGTCAAAAAGGTAAAATAGTGGTCTTTCTGGGTCTATAGGATGTGGAAAAACTATGTTAAGTTCATTTAAGTCTGAAAACTTACTCATTGCTTTACTATTTATTGCATTATTGTCACTAATTGTACAAAATACTAGGTATCCAATTTCTTCTAATCACTTTAGTGTTTTTATTTGGGACTAAATCGTCTCGCGGAATTGATTGCAACCATTTTTTTTAGCTCGCTGTCGTTTGGAAAACCGAATACATGAACTTTTGGCCCATTAGTGTAATTACCACGGCAACCCGGGGCACAGCACTTATACGGCATATTCACAAAAAATACTCGAACTTTTAAACCCGCAAATAGGTAAACTCACGTTAAACTAAGGTTACTGTTACTACCCAGCGTTGTGCTTTCGACATAAAGCAAATGTACTAAAATTGCTCCCAAAAATGTACTAGATTGTACTAGATTACATTTTTTTTCAATTTTTAGGATTGGCTTTGAGTGCTGTTGGGTTTCATTGATTAAACCAGATTTTTATGAAAATGTAATAGATTATTCGGATTTTAGCTATTGTAGTAATAGCGTAATAGTCAGTGTCTAATTGTAATAGATCTAGTACAATTTTAATAGCAAGCACAACGCTGTACGCCACCATGTTGTGAGGAATTTTCAGTCCAGTGGAACAGTACAGTATTGAATGCATCCTCGCGATGAGATTGTCAATAACACGCTCAGCGACAATTTCATGCATTTTATATGGGAAAATGATCCGGCCTAGATGTGATGACGTCACGCGTAATTTATTTGGAGCCCCGAGGCCTTTTCTTGTATAGGAGGTATTGATTGTATACATTCAAAAAATAAAAAAAAATTAATAAAAGCATTAAATAAGTTACGATCTCGAATAATTTTCTTACTCGGGAGTTTTTGGGGGTGCTGATTACAAATCTGACACGAAAAGGGGAAAATCCAAAATGGTGGACGGAAAATGGCGCAAAATTCAAAATTCAAAGGCCTGTTTTTAGCTTTTTTTTAATTCAAACGTATAAACTCTATAGACAAAGCAATTAACATAGCAATTCCATTTAAATTATTTCAATAAAAATTTAAAAACACGAGAAGCTAGCAGTATGTAATTCTTATTTCTTGCTTAAATACCTAATGTACAAAATATTGCAGCAAACATTTGTTTCTATACCAACTTGCACTCTACTAAACAAAATGCGTACTTAAGTAGCTAATTAAAATTAAAAATAAATAAAAAGGGACAATTAGCTAATACTTTAAAAACAATATTTCATATTTTTGTAAAAGTAATCAACTTAAGAAGTAATGAGTTTTTAGCAATGTAGTTACTTAAGTTTGTACAAGGTGTGCAAAATTTAAACCTTATGATGTTTTCCATAAACTTTTTACAAATAGCCATTTTATTTAAAATTAAATATAAAGTCTGTGATATTAATAAACAGGTAATTATATAAGGAAATATATGGTAAATATACATGGTGGCCTATTAAAAAAAGGTTTGCGTTATATGTATCATTTTACATAAATATGCTAGTTAAAATTATTTTTTATATTTACTAACAACCAAGATACCGAGGCGTACTGCAATCGTCAAAAACCAAAAATCCGTCGAAAAGGCGCCACCCTGTACATCCGAGTGTGTGAGCGTGTATATAATATAAACAATTTTGTGTTTGTAAGTGTTAACGTTTTTTCTCTAAATTTCCGGATTTGTCCATTAATTTAATGCACACTACCTATTGGGTAGTCTCTATCCCCGTAAAAATTCTTTTATTCAAACGCATGAAGGAGGGCATCCTTTTCTTGCCCTTATAAAAATTCCTCGATTGTAACACATTTTATCTACCAACCAAGCACCGCCGTGGTAAACGCATCTGCGGTGCTGAAGAAAGAAGGGAGGAAGGTGCGTGTAGACGGGAAAAGGCTGCTCCAGCAGCCGCCGGTTTATCACAACCTTCCACTTTAAAACTAATGTCTAAGGGCAGCGACGCTGATTCTTCCTCCAAAAGAGGCACGGAACGCGTCACACCCACAGACAAAAAGACACCGTTCGGGTTCGTCCACAGGTAACTCCTATAAGGGACCAAAAAAGGCCGCGACAAGAAGTCGCACCTTCCCGACCTAAAAGCAGCTACAGTGAGGCGGCTACCAGCCACCTCAGGGTAGCGATCATAGACAAATGGCAAAATCACCGCCGATAAGGAGCCGGTTGTCAAAAAAATGCTTATGGGAGAGCTGGACAAAAACATCATGTCCGCCTCATCTAGCAAAACCAAACCTCCCACATTTCGCTCGTGGACCTACTCGGGGGAGATTATCAGAGTCGTTTGCGATGATGATATATCCCTAACGTGGCTGAAGCACACCGTTGCCAGCCTAGTACCATGGAGTAATGCTTCACTTGCAGTCGTGGGAATAAATCAACTCCCAAAGCTTACCAAGACTTCTCTCTGGGTACCAGGAGAATCTGCTGGGGACAATGAAAATAAAGAGACGATCTTACGTCGACTTGAAGGTCAGAATCCAGACCTCAAAGTAGCCAAATGGTGTATCTTTCACCATGAGGCAAAGACGGCCCCAGAAGGACACCTCTTCGTCTTCGGCATAGGAGACGAGGATATAAGGCTACTCAAAAATAGGTCAATGAGGTTGAGCTACGCGTTCACCTCTTTGACTTTGAGAGCCAGAATGGAGGCGGCGGCGGGGACTGCTGGTGGCGTCGAGACCTCTGCAGCAGTGCAGGTCGGCGATGCCACCACTGCCGCCACTGCCGCAACTGCCGCCACTGCCGCCACTGCCGCCACTGCCGCCACTGCCGCTACTCCCGCCCCAACGACCGTTGAGGAGATGGTGGTCAACGACGAACCTCAGAGGACTGCTGTCGAGCCGCAATCTGTGGCGTACGATAGCGGTTCTAGGGGGAACGTCGAGACACCAACCCAAGGTGACTCAGACTGTGGGTCGAGCTCGTCGGCCTCCAGTGACACTACGCTCACTCCAACTGAGCAAAACTAAAGAACTGATACCTACACCGTCATGGCTAACAAGGCAGCAGTTACTAAACAGGTAAGATTTATACAGTGTAACTTGCAGCACAGCAGGGCAGCAACGGCAACATTTTGCCAACGCCTTGATGTGCTGCAGGATACAGTAGCACTGATCAAGGAACCCCGGAGAAATCAAACCAAGATATTAGGCTTAGGCAAACTAATGGGTAAAATTTTTAGCTTTCCAAGCAATAGTCAACCTAGGACAGCCATTTACATCCCTAGGTCATTCCGAGGTCATCCGCTTATACATCTTTCCACCTCAGACGTCACTGCAATCAGGATGGAATATGTTACGAATGGCCAAAAGAAAACCATTGTCCTGGCTTCAGTATACCTCCCCTCAGATGCAGTCACACCACCACCTGGAAAAGAAATGGAGGATCTGGTAGAATACTGCCGCAAACACAGTTTGGAGCTTGTTATGGGCTGTGACTCTAACTCACACCATATCAGCTGGGGCAGTAAGGACATAAACACTAGAGGTAAGTCACTTTAGGACTTTATCATAACACATAATCTAAGTATTATAAATCAAGGCACCGAGCCCACTTTTGTGAACTCGCGCTGTCAAACTAGAATAGATATCACTCTTAGCACCACATGTATATCTAACTTAATACAAAACTGGCAGGTATCTGACGAAGCTTCAATGTACGACCACCGCTGGTTAACGTATGAAATAAACTTTTCTGTAACAACATCTACACTAATCCGGGATCCTCGAAAAACAGATAAGGTACAATACCACGAGCTGTTGGTAGAGGAACTGCGGTATGTAGAAACTAAAACACTCAAAACACACAACGATTTGGAAATGTACTCCAATACATTCCAAAACGCAATGCTAAAGGCCTTTAAAAGCGCCTGTCCCATGAGGTTGGTCAAGAACGATGGTACAGCCTGCCCTTGGTGGTGCCAAGATCTAGATCACCTCAAAAAGGAAGCCAGGAAAGCTTTTAACAAGGCTAAAACAACCAAACTCGATGAGGACTGGGAACTGTACAGATCCCTCCTCCAAAGAATACAAAAAGTCATAAGACAAAAACAAAGAGCGGCCTGGACATCCTACTGTGAGGAAATTGAAGATTTTTCTGATGCAGCTAGGCTTCAAAAAGCTCTTAATAAAGATCCATATCAATGTGTGAATGGTTCCTACACAACCAACCTTGAAGAAAGCATCAACTGTCTGGTTGCTACACACTTTCCGGTTCCACCACTATAAAATCAGCAGACACAGAACATGTGGACGTGGATGTAGAGGTGATACCCACAAACGAAGACTGGCAAATTGCCTCAAAAATTATTGATGAGGACAAGGCTCGTTGGGCCATCACTGGCTTCTCCCCCTTCAAATCACCAGGACCGGACGGCGTATATCCAGCCCTACTTCAGTGGGGAATGGAGGTACTACTTCCGCACCTGGTAGGGATTTTCAGGTCATCACTGGCCCTAAGATACATCCCGAAGGCCTGGAGAGAAGTCAGAGTTGTCTTCATACCAAAACCAGGGAAGGCTGACTACAGTATCCCTAAATCATTTAGACCAATCAGCCTTACATCATTTCCCATGAAAACCATGGAGCGGCTATGCGAAAGATATATCAGAGATGTAGTGATTATCAATAAACCCTTACACCCAAACCAACATGCATACACTACAGGCAGGTCAACGAAGACAGCACTGTACGCTGTTTCAAGCAAAATCGAAAGATCACTGGACTACAAAGAGTCCGCCTTAGGTGTTTTCATAGACATAGAGGTGCGTTCGACAAAACGACCTTTGCCAAATATCAGACGCACTTGCTGACTATCATACCCCACCAACAGTAAATGGATGGATAATGAATATGCTCTCTAAACGAGTAAAAGAAATAAAGGTTGACGATGGTAAGATTAGGAGCAAAGTAACAAAAGGCTGTCCGCAAAAAGGGAGAGTACTCTCACCATTACTGGAACATGGTTTTAGACAGCCTCTTGCGACGCCCTTAACAACGAAAACCTTACACGATAGCATACGCGGATGACGTGGTTATTTTGCTAACAGGCAAATTCCTGAATGTAATCTGCGATAGAATGCAACATGCCCTTAAAAGTTGGAACAGTGGTGCGTTGAACACGCTCTATCTGTAAATCCCAAGAAAACAGAAATGGTTCTGTTTACAAAGAAAAAGAAACTAGGGAACCTCGTTCTTTTCAATACAGAACTGAGCTTCTCAACAGAGGTTCAAATACCTTGGTATTACCTTTGACAGTAAGCTAACGTGGAATTCCCCTGAGAACAGAATAAAGAAAGCATATTGCTTTTGATCAATGACCAGAACCAAGGAAATATTGGGAAAATTCTCCCAAAGTAGCCAAATTAGATCTACACCCATAATAAGACCCAGGTAACTTACGGTTCCATAGTGTGGTGGTTAAAAAAAGAACAGATCACGGCAAAACATAAGCTAGATCAAACAAAGAATAGATGTTTAAACATCCGGTTAAAGGACTACACCGACTAGAGCTATGGGGTGATAGTGAATCTCACCCCCTTGATATATTGTAAGAGAAGGGTTTGATGACTCTAACAGGCCTTCGCATGGTTCTAGACACAATGTGAACTGACTCAACTGGACGACGCCTGTGGAGGGATGTTACAGGGGAATCCAATTCTACAGGCAAGAGCGGACTCAGTGCAGCAAGGTTTGTTTTCAAAAAACCCTAAAATCAACATAAAGGAAAAACCAAAAAAGGCCAGTCTAAAGGAACCATTAGCCTGTACACTGACGGCTCTAAGACCAAGGTGGGACAGGCTGTGGCATATACTCACCCACCATAAACCTGAAAACGGATGGATAATGGGCCCCGAACCCAGCGTGCTTCAATGAACTGACACCAAAACTATAGCGGCTTACGAAATAAAAGCCCAACATCGCCAACCATACGATCTGTCTTTATACAGAGAGTAGGCAAGCATCTAGCCCTGAAAAGACCACGAATTCTTGGGATAGTACGAATGTCATCAAGTCCACTAACATCTCTCTAAATAATGTGGTAAACCCAGCCTGGATGGGACATGACATATCTAAAGGTAATCATACCGCTGACTCGCTGAGGGCGGCTGCGGGACGGAAACAGTTGGCCCCGTCCCCAACACTGGACTGACAACAGCAGCGATTAAAGACATCATTAAAGAATATCCCATCGACTGTTTAAAGGAAATGGGATGATACTACAAACTGCTTTTGCAAAAATAATGCTGAGCTATCCAGACAACCAATAGCGAAAAAACCTTATATGATGTCCAGAAGGAACCTCCGAACACAAGGGCTTCAACGGCCCTGCGGGCTACGAGGACACCATTTAAAATGGGTCAACGAACACAGGATTATGTAGAGGCTGTGAACAAGAAGATGAGACCGCGGAACACATTTTTGCGATTGTCCCGCCCTCACATTCGAACGGAACCCAGCTGGGCACGAATTGGCCAATGGCCGAAATTAGGAGATTCCACATAATAACGTCGTCAACTATTTTAAATCAATAGGTTGGACGACGCAGTGGGAAACTCCCGCCTGTACAAGAAAGGGAAACACAAAGGACCTACTGAGGGGCTAGGTGCAGGGTATATTACCAGCCTCTAACATTCAGATCAGGGTACTTTCTAAAACTGTGTGTTTTTCAAAATTTATTAGATTTAGTGCATTTAAAACAATATTAAATAAAAATTTCCATACCGAATCTAGGTGTAATTTTAAAAATGTCGATTAAAAGTTTTTAATCGTAATAAGCAACCTCATAAAATTTTATACTTCTGAATCCAGAAAAGACGAAGTTCCCCCAAACTTTTACCCCTCCCCAATTCTACCCTTTCAGGGGAGAAGTTTTCAAAATCCTTTTTTTGCAAAGTTTACTAGTTTTCTTTAATCAGAAGTCTACTTACCAACTTCCATATTTACAACTTTAAAAATTACAATTTTTCTATACATATAACTTTTATCCCCCCTTTTAACCTCCCCAAGAGGCCATTACGTCTGTTGGGAATTTATAAAGAGATCATTTTTAATCATAATCAAAAGCTTAAATACTAATTAATACTTCTAACCCCAGAAATAATGAAGTTCTACAAACCTTCACCTCCCATTCTCCCCCCTTAGAGGGGAGTTTCCTAAAATTATGTCCAAGCCTATGTTTATCAGGGATAATCTAGTATTTTAATGGTAAAATATTTTTTAAATCGGCCCAGAGTTTGGAGCCTATTTAATGCAAACAAACACAAACAATATATTTTTTCTCTTTATAATAATATTATAGATATGGAAAATAATTATTTTGAAGATAAAGAATAGTCTGTCTCAAAGTATATCGCTAGGTTTTGAAGGACAATTCCCAATAAACAATTTTATTACCTATTGTTATTTAAACTCATTTTATAATGGCAGGGGTGGGCCAGATATTTCTTGGTATTGACCATTAGATATATACAAATATACATATTTGGCTAGTATTTTAGTGGCAGTGTTGAATAACCGTTTTTACTGTGCGTTTAGAAAAAATTGTTTTACAAGAATATAACTATGTCGCGTCGAAATCATTTGTCTTGATGCAAAAAGGTTGTGAAAAAGTGTATAACACTTTATTCAGTAGAAGACTAATTTAACAAGAAGCTTTAAAAGAAACCTGTCTACTTACAAAAACTGCAATATCATCGATAAGGGATATTATTATTAGTGAAGAATTGAGCAAAAAAAAAAAACGGTGATTTTTCAATTACCATATAGACAATATGATTAGGACCTAATAAGAAGGAAAATATATTGTCTTTATGAAAGCGGAGTTGTTCCCACCTTGGATAAACTGAAAAAAAACTAGAGAAGCCAATATAAATATTAGCCCGTCCCCCCCATAGGGTTGTTGGTAATATGGGGTTTTAAAAACCGCAAAAAAAAAAGAAAGTTGTAATAG
>JAHBCN010018452.1:0-17105 GCA_019359885.1 Listronotus oregonensis
TACTTTTGCCAAAAATACATGACTTTTAAAAAATCCTGTATATAATATTACATCTTATAAATATACATTTTTTTTATTATAATACCCTGCATAACGTGTAAACTAAACTAAACCTATTTATTTATTTATTTTTTATACTCTGTATATAATACTACACGTAATAGCTGCAGGGCACTGCGTATGCGAAAGGCAAAAGATTTAAATCGTCCCTCGTAAATGTCCCTTGCTCTCCCAAAATGACCTTTCTTAGCAAGATTTTGTACTGAAATACGGTACAGTTTCATGAAAAATCCCGCATAGGGCCCTGAAAAATTCTGAATTTTCCGATCCAAGTATTATTTTCAACCTGTATATCGTATTTTTTTAGATATTACGAAATAAAGACACTAGTTAAAAATCAACTGACAGCTCAAATCTTTTTAAAATAACCTCGTATAGTCGACATCCTTGTGTGGACAGGAGCTCGTTTTTGACAAATATTCACAGCCTTCTAGTCGATTTTAAGAGGTTGAAAACTCGCGATTTTTGGGCAAAAAAGTGTATTTTTTTTAAACGTGTTTTTCACCCATTTCCAAGTGTCGTAGGAAAAAATGGTAAATACATCCGTGATAGGCAATTAGACGATCTAAATAATGGAGCAAAGGTTTTTTGATTATATTTAGAAATAAAGCGGCCATTTACGATCAAAGTCGACACTTTTTGCGTGAATTTTAAAAATTCATATCTCCGAAAGTATTTACTCTAGCGACTTGAATTTTGGATATGGTTTTGAGCAGATACTGTACATTATGCCAGAATTATTTTAGAATTTTAGCTTCGATAGTTTTTTCGTAATAAAAAATAATGTGTAAAAATGTCCGTTTTTTTCGAAAAAAATCGAAAATTTTCAAGCTTTATAAAACACCCTGTAAAAATAGTACGAGCAAGTATTATATCTGTAATTATAGAGCCTGTTGCGAGAAATACGATAACATATTTATTTTCTCGATTTGAGGTCACATTTTCGAGAAAAAAATTAAAAACATGCCAAAATGAGACGAAAACGTGACATGATTTATATTTTTAAAAATTTCTCCTAGATGACGGCATTTTTTAAACAGAGGACCATTTGGGCACTTTGTGTCCTAAAGTTGGTCTTTCATAATCTACCGATCGCAAGTCGATCGGAGGTACCGTTTTCGAGCTACAGGTGCCCAAAGTTGGTAAATTTTTTCGTTAAAAATCGTCGATACAATTTTTTCTATTTATCGGATCGCGCCCCAAATCAATAGGGTTCTGAACGGGACCAATTCTGACCTGTGTGCAAAATTTCGTTTCGATAAAATAAAACCCTGGACAGATAATTGATTACGCTCACCTCGATTTTTGAAAACTCACATTTTTTGCCAAATCCTGTATTTATCTATCTTCAATTGTTTTCGAATTATTTTAACATGTACCCCATTATTTTTCCCAATTTTCCTGAAAATTTCAACTTTCCATCTATTACCGTTTTTTTACTATGAATTTTTTTCCAACCAAATGCAAAAAGCAACACCAACCCAGCCCAAACAACAAAGCTGCCGAAGAATACATTCGCTTTTTGCGAATGTATAACAATTTTCAAGCTTTATAAAACACCCTGTAAAAATAGTACGAGCAAGTATTATATCTGTAATTATAGAGCCTGTTGCGAGAAATACGATAACATATTTATTTTCTCGATTTGAGGTCACATTTTCGAGAAAAAAATTAAAAACATGCCAAAATGAGACGAAAACGTGACATGATTTATATTTTTAAAAATTTCTCCTAGATGACGGCATTTTTTAAACAGAGGACCATTTGGGCACTTTGTGTCCTAAAGTTGGTCTTTCATAATCTACCGACCGCAAGTCGATCGGGGGTACCGTTTTCGAGCTACAGGTGCCCAAAGTTGGTCAATTTTTTCGTTAAAAATCGTCGATACAATTTTTTCTATTTATCGGATCGCGCCCCATATAAATAGGGTTCTGAACGGGACCAATTCTAAACTGTGTGCAAAGTTTCGTTTCGATAAATTAAAACCCTGGACAGATAATTGATGACGCTCATTTCGATTTTTGAAAACTCACATTTTTTGCCAAATCCTGTGTTTATCTATCTTCAATTGTTTTCGAATTATTTTGACATGTACCCCATTATGTTTCCCAATTTTCCTGAAAATTTCAACTTTCCATCTATTACCGTTTTTTTACTATGATTTTTTTTTCCAACCAAATGCAAAAAGCGACACCAACCCAACCCAAACAACATAGCTGCGTGATATATACATTCGCTTTTTGCGAATGTATAACAAAAATATAGCACCAGGTTGACACATGGCAGCATGCATTTATATCATCAGTAGGATAATTTAAAGAGGATCGTATAAAAAAACTAAAGTGGAATAGTTCTCGGTACTCATTCGCCGATTTCTCCTAGACTAGACTAAGAGGCTGCCCACGTAAAACCATATTATATTAGACGGAAAAATCGTTGTTTTATTATTTTTACAAATAATTAAATAAGATAAATAGGTTCGACAAATGGATAAATAAAAGTGTGACAGCTAGGGCACACAAGTTGCAGCACTAAAAAAAAAACAAAAATTAGAGCTTATTTCAGAAAAAAAAACACCTTAATACAAAAAATATGTGACAATATGTCGCCTTTGGGGGAAGCTGCAGCCCGCAGAACTCCTTTTCGTAACTACCTCTATAAATACGCAAATTATCATGTAACTCGATGTAAAAAGCCTAAAAAAGTGGTTCTTAAAAGAAATATTTAAACTTTTAAATTGTGACAAGTGTTCGTCTTCTAGTTTTCATATAAAATAACTCATTTTAATAAAATTGTTATTTTGAAAGAAGAGTACTTTCTTTTTGGTAAAAATAGGCAGCAATAAAGCATTTTTATTTATTTGCATAAACCTATCCTATTCATTGACTTTTTGATTTTAGGTTTGGAATAAAGATAGAGAAAAAAGAAACAAAATAGTTTTGATTTATTAAGAATAGAAGGGGCAGTAAATCAAATATTAAATTAAGTCATTTTTTTGTATTTTGTTTTTTAAGTTTGTTAAAATAAATAATATTGTTATAAATTAAAACTGTTAAGACTCAATACTAATTCTTTATGAAAAAATGCTCTTCCTATTTTTTTCCATCAAACATAGGTATGCTTAGTTAAAAAAATTTGTAAGAAGAATTAAACACACTTGTGACAATTGTATAAGTAATATTTAGCAACCCATTAGATGACAAAATGTCTACCCATAACTTACATATATAGGTATTTTAAATTTTTAAATGATATTTTTCTGGGTGCAATACTTTTGTTGACACCCCGTATACAAATAAACATTTTCTTATGCTAAAGGTTAAAAATATATTATTTATTTAGTTTTATTTTTATTTGTTGCTATTTTTTATTTTTTTTACAAGAAAATGTGCATTTCTTTTAAATTGTGATCGGTATAATAATATGCCCATTTTTTTGGTTAAATTTAAACATTTTGCTTGCTTATTATGTACCTTAATGCATTTTAGTAACAAAAATTTATTGCACATAAGTATATTAATTTGACCTGTATAATCTGTTTATTTTCGATTATGAATAAAACGAATTAAGTACTCGTAACCATAGTAGCTGACTTTTTAAACCAAGGCAATACAGTCAGTTGTTATTATAACCTTCAACTTATTTTTTGAACCAATACAATATACAGGTGTGGAAAGTTCAAAACCGAACATGGACGTTTCGCAAGTAAAACAAAGAAAACAAATTAACCACCAAAACGAAGTGAGATCGAATTTAAACTAGGACATACGCGACAAAATAGCTTTAACTGCGTACGCTCGACGATGGTTGACTTATGATGAGGGGTAATAAATATGCAGGCGGCAGCGGGCGGCCGTATGCCTCGAATCGCTGGTCTTTGCTGTTCGAAACAGCGCTTGATAGAAGCATCGACACATTGCGAAGTTTTGTCTCACTTCTCTCACACTGTTAAAGGGGTTGTCCGTTTCTGTTTAATACATTACACCTTTTCCCTATGTTCGGTTTTGGATTTTCCACACTTGTATAAGTTTTATTTAGCTGTTTTTTTCTGTCGAAATTAAACAGACTGTTGTTATTTATTAGTTGTTATCGTCAAAAAAAATATATCTGTTAGGACAAGAGGAATGCTGCAACAGGTGTTTTGGTGTCACAAAACGTATATTCTGATCTTTCGCAAAACATAATTTTTTTTAGGAAAAAGCGATACCAACATTTCATATCAGAGACCTTTTCTTTTGGAGAACAGTGAGTACATTTATTTATACATAACAAGAACACATTGTGTATTAGTATAATAAGGTGTTTAAAAATGCCACAAAAAAGTATAATATGGAAATTACTGACCTTTCATGTAACTTTGCTCGATATATCAAAATACCATGCAAGACGTCTGTTAGGTGAAAAAATGGGGTAAAAAACACCCTTTTTCGTAGAATCCAATATCTCTAGACTTTGTAGTTGATCTGTTTCAAAAGAGAATGCATTTCAATTCATGTCCTTCCAAAATCAGTTCTAGATTTAAAGTGTTTTTTAACAGATTTTCCCGTATTGTACAGGGTGTTTCACGTTGAAAAAAGAACTTTTTGAAATTTGGCACACGGCTATAACAGATAATAAGCCTCATTTTAAAAATACCTTGGCAAGTGCAGCGATGCCAGGTCTAACCGAAACCAATGGCAACATTGTAATTTTAAATGAAACAACCTGTTTTTTATTGCATATTCGGATTCAACACAAAATTCTAAGTAAGTTTTGTTAACATCTTCCTATACCTATATCTTATCGTTTTTAAGAAAATAATTAAACACTCTTTTTTTTAAGGAAAATCACCATGTTTAAAAGGTTTAATATTTACGTGCCTAACCGAGCTGGATTGTATTTTTTTTTTTTGGGGTTAGACAATGCATGTATGTAAGGGATCTACATGCTATTATAGCAATATAACCTACAGGGTATTCCAAAAAATTTGCATTTTTACCGATATTAAATAATGATTAAAACTCATTTTTTTAAATACAACATACTGTATTTTACCCCATTTTTAAATAGACCAATAATTTACCTACAAAATTTTTATACATCTTTCTATATCCATCTGCCACCGTTTTTTAAATATAAGCAAATTTATTTTTTTAAGCATTTATTCCTTATTAATCAAATAAAATAAATAATTTTTACCTTATATGTCAAATAGTTGTCAAAGCAATTTAAAATACAAACTTTCATGGCCTACCTAGGTAAATTATAAATTAAGTCGGTGGTTTACTGTAGATAGCATTTAAAACAGGGAAAAAATTAAAATTCGTTTGTATTAAAAAAACGGTGGCAGATGGGTATTGAAACATGTATAGATATTTTAGTAAATTATTGGTCTATTTAAAAATAGGATAAAATACAGTATGTTGTATTTAAAAAAAATTGAGTTTTAATCATTATTTAATCTCGGTAAAAATGCAAATTTTTTGGGACACCCTGTAGGTTATATTGCTATAATAGCATGTAGATCTTTAAAATGCATGCATTGTCTAACCCCAAAAAAAAATTCTAGTATCCAGCTTGGTTAGGCACGTAAATATTAAACCTTTTAAACATGGTGATTTTCCTAAAAAAAAAATAGTGATTAATTATTTTCTTAAAAACGGTAAGATATAGGTATAGGAAGATGTTAACAAAACCTACTTAAAATTTGTATAGAATCCGAATATGCAATAAAAAACAGGGTGTTCTATTTAAAATTACAATGTTGCCGTTGGTTTCGGTTAGATCTGGCATCGCTGCACTTGCCAAAATATTTTTAAAATGTAGCTTATTACCTGTTATGGTCGTGTGCCAAATATCAAAACGTTCTTTTTTTTTTGGTTCCCCAGAACTTTTAATAGGACACTTAACGTGAACCACCCTGTATATGTTGATTAGTCGTTTGACAACACCAGCCAATTTTTGAAAAATGTCAAAAGTTAAAAATTTTTGTGTTTTATTGTTGTATTTCTGTGGCGACCTCTTTGGACCCCGAAACAGATTCATTCTAAAGACTAAATGACTCCGTAAGGTAAATACTTTTTTTTTATTAAAATCAAATCGTTTGAGCAATAGTTAATTGTTATAAAAAAAATTCTTATAAAGAAATTTACAGTCTTCACACAATTTTAATAAATTATGGGTTGAAGGTTCTTGATCGGTTTAATAGTTGCTAAGATAAAGGCTGCTAAAATTCGCCGGTGTTTATGGCGAATTTATAATCAATAATAAATATCAACTTCTTGCACATGGTTTATATGGAATTATTGTCATATTTTTATTTATATTTTACTAAAACAATGATTTCAAAGTAAAAAATGTCATTAATGCCCTCAGGAATGTTTCATAAATTTAAACAATTGTTAAGGACACCCAAATAATCCGATTTTAGTTTAAAAAAACGTTTGTGAGCTTGTATATGTGAACAAAAAATAAATGTCTAGATTCAGTATTCTTGACTCCCAATTGGCAAAATTGGGAAAGAACTTTTAAACGGATTTTAACGAAAATTAGCATGATGTTTTATGCGGCTGAATATAAAGATTTCCAGAAAAATTTAATGGGCCAAAAATTCATGCAAAAACTACATTTTTGCCGTGTATTTTCTTTATTGCTATTTTGTAATAATCGTAATTTATTTTGTAATTTCTAACCAATCCTATCTTGTGGGGAATTAAATAGCAAAACCTTTTTTCTCACATTTTTTTCTACGGTTAAACCTTACAAATATTTGGGCAATTTAATTTTTTTTTAATTTTGTCTATTTAACAAATGTTCCAGCCTTTTTATAAGAAAGTATATCTAAAGTCTTGTTATGTACAGGGTGACCCGTTTATCTTGGGACACTACCTTATCCCATAAAATATACATGATACAGAAAAAAGTTCCATATAAAAGTTTTTAAGTTTAATTTATGTTTTAACAATATTTTACTTTTGTATATACAGGGTACTCTATTTTCCGTGGAGACGCATCAACTTTTATAATTTAAAGGGGACACCCCATAAATTATTGAATCTTTTGATTTAACGTAAAATTTTAGACATATTTCATGTTTAATGTCCTATACTTAAGTTCAACCGTTTTTGACATATTTTTAATTTTATATAAAAAATGACGTTTGCGGATTCTAAACTAATTATTAAGTTTTGGTTTAAGAAAGCCTTTATTATTTTGTTTCGATAAGATTTATTATTAAAAAAGACCTACTTTTTATATAAAATTTAAAATATGTCGAAAACGGTTAGACTTAAGTGTAGGATATTATACTTGAAATTTTGTCTAGAATTTTACGTACAATCAAAAAATGCAATAATATATAGGGTGTCCCATTTAAATTAAGAAAGTTCACGAAAAATAGAGTACCCTGTATATACAAAAGTAAAATATTGTTTAAATATAAATTAAACTAAGAAACTTTTATATAAAACTTTTTTCTGTATCATGTATATTTTATGGGATAAGGTAGTGTCCCAAGATAAACGGGCCACCCTGTACATCTCTTTTAACGGTTTCCACCAAAAACATGATTCCCACGTTGTACATCCAACAACTTTTGTTTTTTTACAGGTAAATCTTAGTCTGTTGTAAATCATTAAATTGTTTTATAATAAAAAAAAATCGACGTAGTAATTAAATTTTCTTACATCAGTTTATTTATATTTTCCACATTTATCCACTGTTACCAAGTATTCGGTATTCTACTTTTTATATGGTTTATGGAATTTTAACCATTTATCACACTAACTGTACTTTAACGTTAATAATCATTTTTTAGGATTGGCCAAAATGAAGTCATGGGCTGTTTTACTATTGGTCCAACAGATGTTGGGAAGGGAAGGGATCATTGGCATGAAATGCTTGTAAATCCACGCAAACCAATTGCTCAATGGTATCCGTTAATGGAAACTGTATCGATTGATATTCTAAATAAAAAGGAGTCGCCCATGCTCTTGAAGTGTCTTAAAACCAGGTGGGCCTAGTCTTTATACATAGTAAATCAAAACTTGTACGCAAAAATTTAAGAGTTCTTTCACAAGGTTTGTAGGTCGATAAAAAAAACACGACATTTTGGTTTAAAATGCATTTATTTATTATTAAATATAATTTAGATGAAGAAAATATGGCAGAAACAAGGACCGCAAAATAATAAACGTTTTAGTTATTTAGCATCGATCCTGATTTTCGATATTTTTAAAGCCAACAATATGTTCTTTTTTTATTAATTAGGATATTACTAATAGTAAAAACATTACAAATGTAAATCAGTAAAGATTATTTACTTTTTAAGTATAAAAAGTTACCTTATTATATAGCATATTCTACAGTAAACTTTATTTTTCTACAATTAAAAACGTCAAACAAAAATAATACAAACATTTAATTAAAAAATTAAAACCTAAAAAAATATAACGGCTCATTATTAAGTAATATATTGTTTCCTAGCAGGGCATTGATCTAGGTAACGAGATACTCTTAAATTTCGATATATCTCAGGGGGCAGTTAGGCCCGTTTCAAACCAAACCTTGGGAGTTCGTCGGTGCCCTCTTATTCATCCGACTCTAAAAATCTAGATCGCTAAAGTTCAAAGTGCTACGAAATCTTAACGGTATAAGAACCATTATCCGGGAGGGTCTCATTTTGATGGAAAAAGTACTCCCAATCAACTAGCCTAAACCCGGTTCCATTAAAAAATGGTTACTAGGTATTTTGTCCCAAAATACTCAGGGCCGTCATCACGGTAAAATAGTTCAATCTCAAAGTGCCACCGAATCTAAACGGTATATAAACCGTTGACCGAGGCTGCCTTTGAGGAAGGCGGAAAGGTTCTAGAACTCCTTTGCAAAAGCTGGAATCGTTAAACTGCGGCTTATCATTGGTTCCGGCCCGAAACGTATTGAGGCCGCACGAAAGTTGGGCGTCCGAAGGTGGGCGCCACTTTGTGCAAAGAACTCCAGGTTTTACAACGGCTATGGAGTAGAAGCGTCGTACATCGTAACAAAGGTATTTACACATGCTACAAAATAATTCTTACTAAATTTTTAAGGTTATATTTGCCCAAGATAAACAAGAAAAATGAATTTAAATACAACCTCAAATACGATAAGGAGATGAGCATCACGACCCAGGCGGCAGAAGTTTACACGACGCCGACCTGACAGGCACTGCCGGATCCCTGGTGGTGACGGGTTTTTATAGGATTCCGCGTCAATATCTTTCAAATATTACATCTTTTGTAAGGTTAAGAAGGGTGTAATATTAGACATTTCATAGTAGTTGAAAACAAATATAACACATATTTGGTTTAAAAAGAAAAACAATTTTTTTAGAACTTTTTAGACGCCGAATAATATTATTACATCCCTTTAAACCTTAAACAAAAAGTCTTTAACACATGCATCCTGGCTGTCCCAACATATGGACTTGAGACAAAGGCTATAACCAAAAAATACACCAATAACCTTAGGACAATGCAAAGGGCCATGGAACGAGCAATGCTTGGCGTTAGCTTACGAGATAAAATCCGTAACGAAGAAATAAGAAGAAAAACGAAGGTAGTGGACTTGATTCAGCGGATCGCTGAGCTTAAGCGGCAATGGGTCGGGCATGTTGCCAGACTAAGTGTGGACAGATGGGTATCAAGACTTGTACACTGGAGACCACGTCAGACAAAGAAGAGTGTCGGCAGGCCACAAAGGAGATGGTTGCATGACGTTAAAAGAATAGCAGGAGGAAGATGGTATCATACAGCGCAAGACAGAACAGCATGGAAACAAATGAAAGGGCCTTTGTTCAGATGTGGATAGATAATGACTGACAAAGAAGAAGAAGAAAAATATTATTACAGGATTGTTACTTTAATACCAACTCTACACTCGCACGCATATCGCTGCTGCGACCTCTGGCCGCGATTCGCGCCGTATCTCTGCGCGAAGGATAATTGTCCTATATATTTGCAATTTGCAAACGGTTACGTTCATCCACTTTTCGTTTTACGGCTTTCGCGCCGCAAGTATAAATCTGGTGAAGCAATCAAGAAGAACAAAAACAGTAAAAGAGTAAAAATCAATTTAAACATTGAAAATGTATAAAATACGTTTGGGATCAGTTTTTTTTATCTTTATGACAGCTCACGAAGGATTATTATATATGTATATTATATCCTACGGATTATACATACATATATAGACCTAAGTACCAAAGTACCGTGAGTGCCGGGTTTTCCGGTGTTTAACCCATTTCATCCCAGTTGTTCCTTCAACGTTGTCCAAGCACTGAAACATGCAAATATTGCATTTCACAGCACCTTTTAGACAACGCGGTAGGGCCACCACGGACGTTATTTTTAAATAACTACTACCTAAAAAAGTTAAGTTAGGGCAAATCTAATTAATATGAGTAAATAATTAATATTATTTACTCACTTGGAATATTACTTTATACCTAAGCTATATGGGACCTAGTTTGTTTAAGTTTATTTATTGTTAGTAAATAAAAATAAATATTACCTAAATTAGCATGCGAGTTCTTAAGTTAATGTTGTCGGAATTTTAATAAAAATCATTTTACTTAGACAGCTTTGTTGATAATTTTTGCCACATCGAAAATTCCAAACTTTTCAGAAATTGAATAAATATGATTTTTAATCAAATGGTATTGTGCTATTGCTGTTTTCTTACTTTTTTCTATTTGATTTGTTGACTATCATAATTATGCTTTTTTGTTTCTTTTCATAAAAGCTGTTTTTTATAATTACTGTTTTTATTATTCAGCTTTATATAAATGTCACCTGAAATGTTTTTGTTATCAACTAATCTTCCAAATTTAAATAAGAGTTAAGAATTTGTGGATAGAGATATTAATAAAACTTTTAAATAGTTGTTTCCCTAAAGTAAAGACTTAATTTAATATACATTTTTCGAATAAAATGATTTATGGCTAAAATTTAATGTACAGGTTGATAAGTGCTTGTGAGGCCTTTATTTTTGAAGACAGAAATGTTTTATATAAAAATTGTAGGTTTTCCATATTATCTTTTAAAATTATCATAAAAATAAAAAAATGTAAAAATATTTAACTTTTAAATAAACACCTGTATAATATGCTCTACAAAAAAGATCTTTTGTTCTGATTTAAATATATATATATATATATATATATATATATATATATATATATATATATATATATATATATATATAATATATATATATATATATTATATATATATATATATATATATATATATTATATATATATATATATATATATATATATATATATATATATATATATATTATATATATATATATATATATATATGATATATATATATATATATTATATATATATATATATATATATATATATATATATATATATATATATATATATATATATATATATATATATATATATATATATATATATATATATATATATATATATATATATATATATATATATATACATTGATGATATTTGGATGAGCCATGTTTGAGATATTTTAGGTTAAATTATTAATAAATTCCAAAAAATTTTCATGTTAGTATCAAGAAAGCCATGGAAACAATAAAATTGTTATGTTGCTGGATATAGTGACGGTTTTTTCTGGACCAATAATATTTATTTTTATGATTAAACATTCCTGCTAAAGTGAAGGAAGGCTTGTCGGTAAATAAAATTTATTTAAAAACTTTGGATCCTGCTGCCTAAAAATAGCTATTTCCAATGCACACTTAGTTCGGTCCTGCATGTTTTGTTCAGGAAGATTCTGAACGGACATAAATTTATAAGGATAAAATTTGTAAAATTTTAAGGTTAAATAAATTTTATAATCTGTTTTATTAAGTTCAGATGCCGCATTGGAGATTGATTTCTCAGAATTTTTTAAAATTATAATAATATTAGTAATTAATAAAATAATATTAGTGCTAGTACAATAGAAAAAGTATAATAATTGTCCTGAAAAAACGAGGATATCCAAAACTTTGTTTTCATTTCGTGCTGCAGTCCTTTTCTTCATTTTAAAGCTTTTTCGTTCAATAAACTTTCTTACTATGTATTTAATAGTATCTATAGATGGTACCCGTTGTTAAGGGTATAATAAGTAATATTCCCTTTGCACTGTCGTCACATTATTATTGTTACCAAAAAAGACGTATAATAGCGATTTTTTATTCTTCTGGATAGCCCATCGACAAAAAAGCAATACAAACTACTCTTAATTTCTTGATACTAATATGATTTTTTCTCAATTTATTTATATTGTTACAGACTTTAGTTAGTGTTTAGTTATTAGAAATATAAAAGGTTAGAATCATTTTATTTAGGTTAATAATTTATTTAAAATAGGTTACCTTAGTTTTTCCCTTTTTCGACGGTCATTGCGGATTATCCTGAGGGCGCTGGAGACATCCTTTTTACATTTTCTTACATCCTGTAGTAAAAGAATCGTTCCAGCTAATTCTAGACTTTTCCAGACTTTTCCATTCTTTTCCACTTCACTATAAAAGCGCGAGGAAAATCCGCACGGGCCAGTTTAGTTTTGCATTTCACAGAGATAAGAAGCTGACAGATAGTTAAAGGTTAAACAGTTGTCACAATAACGTTACGTTGAGTTTTTGTTACCATAGAAACGTTTGTGAACCTGATTTGCAATAAAAAGGTGTAAAACCAGAAAAAAAAAGGTGTAAAACCAGGATACGTGTTTTTATACGGGGTGTCACGGAACAATATATTAAGCTTAAATATCTCTGTATATATATTTGAAATCAGAAAAAAAGATCTTTTATTATAGCGCATAATACACAGGGTGTTCTATATTTTTCCATTTTTAATAGCGATATTTTTTTACTGATAATTTCAAAAGTTAATATGGAAAAAACCTATAATTTTTATATAAAACATTTTTTTCTGTCTTCAAAAATAAACGCTTCAGAAGCCACGTAAATATAATCAAAGACCCTGTACGCTGTAAGAGACTATTCATAATACTTACTCAATGTTGTGGTTAGTTGTGGTAACCACAACTAACCACAACTAACCACACAAACCGTTTTGTTTTTCAAGTAGATCGATCCTAAAGACGCTTTACTATTTAGTCTGTTAGTTGTTAATAATTATATTTTAATTCAATGTTAAATAAAAATTATCTGTAACAAGAGCACAATTTGTGTCAATTTTTATATATTAATTATAAAAATCAAAATATATTTATAATCAAATACTAATACAAAATGTTTTTTATTAAACATATATCTGAAAAGGTATGTACACCGAAAAAAAAACAAGAACAAACACCAGCGCAAACGTTTTACTTTTGTGTAGACAGTAAAAACGCGAACAAACGTTTGTTTGTTCTTGTTCATACATGTTCGAGTAGACGTCGGTACATCAAAAACACACCGAAAAAACAAACAAGAACAAACATCAGCGAACAAACAGTGTAGACAGTTAAAACGGCGAACAAACATTTGTTTGTTCTCGTTCGCACATGTTCCAGTGGACGTCGGTACATCAAAGAGAATTTTTGTTTTTATGGTCATCGATAACTATTCCAACTAGTCGAACAAGAGAAAACAAACATTTGGTTGCGCTATGTAGACAGAAAAAGCGAACAATAAACAAAAAACAAATACAAAGAAATTGAACAAGAACGAATGTTTGTTTTTGTTTGTTTTTTCGGTGTGTACATACCTAAAGAAAAATAAATTTTGTTCGTCGTCATCCATAACTTTTCCAACTGGTCAAACGAGAGTGAACAAATATTTGATTGCGCTATATAGACAGAATAACGCGAACAATAAACAAAGAACACATACAAACAAGGTGAACAAAAACGAATGTTTGGTCGTGTTTGTTTTTTTGGTGTGTACATACCTTAATGTTAAACAACGTTAATAAAATGTTTTTGTCTTTTTTAGGTGAGATAAAACAACACAGCAGTTAGCTGAAAAAGAATTTTGGCTTAACTGCTTTTGGTGCTCATAAATTGTTGAAATTTTGGAGAGATTTTATGAAGAAATAAAATAAAAGGAATATAATGAACGTTTTTTGTAGTACGAAGTATAAGCCAAACGAAGTTCTTGTAAACGTATTTTATTCAATGTACTGTAGATTTTTATACCAGCTGTCATATACATGTTACTTGTTTACAAAATAAGCTGTGTAAACAATTAAAAGATTAAAATATATGTTATTGTTTTAAAGCAATATTGTCTTTTATTAAGTTTATTACATAAATTTTAAGCCTTTTAAAATATTTTTGAGGTTTTTAGGGTAGAGGTGTTTTGTCATAGAAACTTTTGTGTGCTACATTTTTCATAAATTTAGAGTAATAGTCAGAAATAACGAACAATTCTAGAGTAAAAAAAATATGGATTCTTGCCTCAAAACGATAGATCTAGTCATTTGAGAGAAAAATAAAGATTTTAATTCACATCTTATCGCTGGTTTTAAATAAAAATAGAATAGTTTAGGCTTGATTTATCAATGATAAGATTTATGCTTTATTAAAGCATAAAAGAGGAAAAATTGCTTACACCTATAAAAAGCAAGCTCATATTTATACAGGGTGTCCCAAAAGTAATGGAACACAGAGCAACAGCAGATTCATTAGGTCGAAATAATGCAATTAACGTAAACTTGCCTTATCACAAACTTCATAATAACCAAGATACAGGGTGTCAAACTTTTAATTTTGTTTTCGTTTTTTCGTTAATTTCTTCACTAAAAGACATAGCGGTACAAAATTGGGGATTTGGGAGTTCTTTGAGATGAGAAATTTAAATTTGTCCATACTTTTGATGTTGCTAGTAGAGGGCGCCAGCTAGATGCAACTGTTTTCGAGATAAACCCACGAGAAAATGGGTTTCGGCCGAATGTTTTTAAACTGCTAAGTAATAGTTTTTAACACGCTAGTTAAATGAGGAGTTCGACAAAGTACGTTTAAAAAAACTTTTATTTATTAAAAAGGCCTTAACTTAAGAGTGCATTGACGCTACACCTTAGGGGTAGGGCGAAAGGGCCCGGTATGGTGGGCGGAGACTAACAAACTCCCACTACCACAATTTTCGTATAGCCGCATTAAAAATATTATATTTTATTTAGGTTCTTCCAAATTTGGTGTATCGATGCGATGTTGTTTCCGATTGCAAGCCTACAGGAGATAACGTTTTTCGGTAACCATTTTTTACTTAAATGACATAAGTTATACACCATTTTAAAAGTAAGGAAATAATCTATGCCTCTGCTGTAACGGATTTTTGAAATATGAGTCAAGTTAAGAGGAAATAGTATCTAAACATAACCGATTTTAGGGTGACTTTCACTCAAGGAAATATTAAAAACTAAATCCAAATTTAAAAAACTATTACAGCAGAAGCCTAGATTTAAGTGTTGGCTTTCATATAGTTTTTGAAAATTATCAATAACTTATACCGTTTTTGAGAAAACCTTATGCCCCAAACCCCAAATTGGATCCAATATTCGTGGCGCGAATGGACTCATAACTTAATAACTTACAATATCATTCCAAAACTAAAGTGAACAATTAACACCGAACAGCATATAGCTTTGACACCAAATTAATGTTACCAAATTAAATACATTATTGCTTTTATTATATAAAATATACATAGTCAGTAGTTATATAGTTATGATTTATATGTTAAACATTTATTTTGTGTAAAGGGATATTATTCGCTGATCAAAAGTCTCCACGGGCACAAATCCCAAAAACCCTCTTTCCTCCCAAAAATCAGTCTTAAACGTCACTGAGGATATGGAGACTTTTAAAGGTGATTTGGGGGTGGGGGTTAGAGGGGTTTTCGGGTTTTGTGCCCGTGGAGACTTTTGTTAGAACTATTACTTTGTAAAGTTTGAAAACAATTGGCCGAAACCCATTTTCCATGGGAAAATGGCGGGGCGTTAAAGTGCGTTTATCTCGAAAACAGTTGCATCTAGACACCCATTTTTGACGCAGCGGGAATAATAGTAGATTCTTTTTTAATAAACAGGTCTTATAGTGAGCTTAAAAAAAGCTATGCAATCTAAAACAAGTGTGGTAGGTGTGGCGCCCTCTAAAATCGCCTCTAAAAGCACTATGCAAATATCAATGTTGCGAATATTTGAACAACTAACAATGCTCCCAACGGCTTCACAGAGTATTGCCAAAGCCATTATTTCATTTTGAGCAGTTTTTGTCAAAATATCGTTTACTTTTTGTGCTGCTGAAGGTAAAATAAAATCAAAATATAACAAGTTAACTTAAAAACAATTTTTATTTAAAAACATTTTAAAGGTAACCAGAATTAAGAAGATGACTTCTTAGTGTATGAACCTCTGGAGTATCGCTATTTAGTATTTCCTTTACAGATACATCATTGCCCTTTTCAACGACCTCTGCAATTTTAGTGTAGATTTGATGCGCCACAGGATCGTTTTCTACAAGCTCGACAGTGGTTAAAGTTTCATCACCTGGAGTCGCAAGGGCTCTTTGCTGACCTGAAAATATCGATCAGAAAATAAATATATACACTAAGGATACCTAAAATTAGGAAAATTTTACCGAAAATTTTTTTTATTGTAGTAAAGAAATATTCAAAAATTTATAATAAGCCATATAAAATGTATGCAATATTATATTTCTTTTGTATCTAAAGGATGAGAGTATTATAATATAAAAAATAGTTATCCTATATGAAATGTGTCACAAACATTGGCGTTCCATGAATGCCTAAAAATGTTTTAAGGTCTGCTAACTAATATCTGCGATATGCCATAAAACAAATTAAATATTAAATTTAAAAAAAACGAAATTATTATCTCATCTTATTATTTTGTTTTAATAAAATGTTTATTTCATTAAAAAGAACTCTGGTAGGCTTTGATATATCCGCGATTTTTGTCTTGCACCACAGAAATTTATAGGCTGTTAAAAATAATGAAAAATAGGTGATTTTAGAAATTTCTTGCTTAATATAAATTTGGCAATCGTCTAAAGGGAAAAGGATTTCTTTTTACC
>JAHBCN010018453.1:0-17061 GCA_019359885.1 Listronotus oregonensis
AGATGATGGTTTTCTCCTTGCAATCCCAAATTCAGTTCGTTCACATGTTTTGTCAAATCAACTAGAATGTCTTACAGCCATGCGTTGTTTGTAATTCAGTAAGGGGCGTGCTTTTCATTCAAAAAAATTTCGATCACTGCTCGAAGTTCAAAAAAGCGCTGAAGGACTTTCCCACAACTAAGCCAGCGTACGGCAGTATGATAAAGGTAAGTCAGTTTCTCCAATCTCTTCAATAAATTGTCGAAATTGTCGGTGATTCAGCCCAAAAGATTGATAAAATTAACGTTGATATGACTGGTTTCAGAACGTCAGACATATCCAAACATTTTCCGCACAAAGACTGTTGATGAATGATACAATGTAAGACTAATGGTTTTGAACCACCGTCATTTTCTACAGCCTTTGACAAGGCGACCACTCCTTTATCTTTCCCACTCATGTTTTTGCCTCCATCGGTTGTAATACATTTCAAGTTTTTCCATCAAAGGGTTTTCTTTTGATTAATGGCCATTTCAACTCCTTTAAAAATATTTGTACCAGTAGTTGTGCCATGAATACTATCAAATCAAAAAGTTCTTCGTGCACTTCATAGCTTTTATCTACTCCTCGAATATAAATCAACACCTGAGCAGTATCTGACACATCTGTTGACTCACCCAAGGCCAAAGAAAACCACTCAAAATGTCCATTTTTGTCGAACAGTTGAGAGGATATATTTTCAGCGATGTTTTCTCCCTTCGAGCCACAGTGTTTGCTGACATACTGACAGTTTTTAATAAATTTACCTTTTAGGGCACATTTCCGGCTACTGCAATTTATTCTTTGATCATTTCTCCATCGGTGAATGGTTTTCCCATTTGCAATTTCAAGAGCCACACGAAAGCTGGCACGAGTTGCAGCCTCTTGTTCAGTTTTGAGTTTTGTAAATGAAGATTGTGCGATTTAATCCGCGCTGCATAGCTTCGAATTTTCTGTCCCAAACTTCCTTATATTTTAAAGTATTTTGAAAATGTTTTGTTTCATAATGACGTTTAATGTTATATTTTTTTGAGAACGGCTATGCTTTCATTGCAAATCAAACATAGCGCCTTGTTACTGGACTCAATTACGAAATACTGAATGTTCCACTGATCTTTGAATTTTCTGCATTACTATCAATTTTCCTTCTTTTCCATCTACTAATTCACACACAAAAGCAACAATTCAAATCAAAATACTGTTATAAAGATGTCTTAAACTTAAACACGAAAACCCGTTTTAAGGAGGTATGAATATTTTATTTAACAACAGTGTCATAGGAACTGACTTGTGGTTTGCGCCACTAGCCTTCTTATATATTCCAATTCTGCCATCTAGAAGTGAGTGGAAGACACCAGAACTTTCTCGAACCAACGAGATTATCCTGTACGTTATTAGCGCCATCTGTTAGCGATAGAAGGTACTACCTATTTCCGCTTATGTCGTGTCACGTTACTCCTCATGGCTCGTCTCTACGACAGATAATGACAGGAAAATTAATAATATGCAGTGTTGCCTTTTTGCGGACTTTAGTCCGATTTGCAGCTTTTTAAAACGTTTTGTACTTTTTCGGATTTTTTTTCATCAGTGGACTATTTCCTTCTTACCACCGGCAACAAGATAATTGGTTTTGGGCCTCGGAACTTACGGAGAAACCCAGTAGGCCTAAGGCTGGAAAGTTTGGAACCCCTGGCCCTAAATGATTGTTTATTGGAGGTTTATCACACGTCATAAATTATAAAAAAATGCAAAGCACTGGCGTCGGTGAAATTCATTTTGAAAATGCATGGTGGTAACGTTTGATAAATTTTTGACAGAAAATAAAAATGCCTCGTCGGTTGTCTGAAGTTGAAACGGCTCAAATTATATCAAGAATCGAAGAAGGATGGTTAATCTGTGCTGTAGCGCAGTTGTATAATAAAAAAAAAAACTATATTGAAAATTAAGCACGCTGGGAACAAGAAGTTCCTAAAGAGGAAAATTGGTTCAGGTCGTCCCAAACCCAACCCTGAACAGGATGCTGTTTTTTGGGACATTTAAGAAATAATCCATTTGCAACCAAGGATGTTTATTGTACAGCATTTTCCTGCCTCCCAACCTACCGGCAGCAGGAGAGTAAAGGTCGGGTAAAATGTCGCCCAGCTGCGAAAAAAATGTTTCCCTTTAAAGAAGAACGGCACAATCAAGGTTATTTTTGCTTTAATTTTTATATCCGCAATCCTAATTTTGGAACAGGGTCATTTTTACTGATGAAAAGACGTTCCAATCGACTTATAACGGCCAAATTCGTGTTTACCGTCTAAACAATACCAGGTTTGAAGAGCGATATACTAACCCCCTCACTTCTAGACATGGGCTTTCTCTGTAAATGTATGGGGCTGGATAAGTGTTCATGGACTTTGGGGTTTGCTGGCGAATAGGGGAAAGATTTAATGCCGGAAATTACATTAACATTTTAGAAAACATATTGTTACCAACTGCTGAGCAAATATATCCCAATAATACGTTCATATTTCAACAAGATAATTGTCCAGTCAAACGGCCAAAAGCGAACCCACTGGTTTCAAACCCATAATGTGGAAGTGCTGCCGGGTCCATATAGTCCCGATATCAATCCAAAACGAAAATATTTTGGAGTATAATCTTTCAAAAAATATATAATAGAATTTAGGCCACAAAATTCAGAAGATTTATGGGAAATAATACATCGTGCTGGGAAGACCTTGATCCAAATATTGTATCAAATATAATTCAGTCAATTCCAATAGACTGGCTCAAGTAATAGAAAAACAGGGATATAAAACCAAATATTAGATTTTATTTATTCTTGTTAATCGTTTTTTTTTTCTATTGTAATTTTTATAAAACTGTTTCGTGTCCTTTTTTATGAATACAACTGTACATCGTTTATATAATTTGTTTTCTTTATTTCATTGATGTCACACCAATGGATGACATTTTCCATAACCTTCACCATCTAATAACCTCAAATGAAACATTGACATCACCCCGGGTTTTTCGCAAATATGACGAAGGTGGCTCTCGCTTTAATTCTTGTACGCATTTTTATGAATATAACTGTAACTCAAAAAGCATTGATTTAAGGAAAAAAAATTATTAAGCAAAAAATATGCCCTTTAATAGGCTCTATAAAAGGTTATTTACTTTTTTAATAAAGTAAGTGATAAAGAAGATATAAGAAAAAAATTTTTTTTTTTCGGCAACGTTTCTTTCGAGATTTTTTCATCATCAAAGTTGAAAATCAAACTATCCATATTTACACTATTCCTCATTTCTTTTTGCAGAATTCTTGATTTTTACACTACATTAGCACACAATATTTCACAAACACCTTTTAAAAACTTGTTTTTTATGTTTAATTACATCTTTTTTCCATTTAATTGCAAACATGCACTCTCACCGGCTCCAACGTGGCCGCAACCATGATACCTAGCAAATTGGCTGCTGCCTTTGAACTTGAAAGTTCGCAATTTAAGGGAAAAAAAGGTTTAAAATAAATAAAAATACAAGTTTTTAAAAGGTTTTATAAATATTGTGTGCCCTAATTAAAAATAAATCATCATCAACACATTATTAAAAAAAAAAGAATAATATACTTAATCTATCTTTAAGAGTAAAATTTACGCTACACCTTAGGGGGTCGGGCGAAAGGACGCGGGCGGTGGGCGGAGACTAACAAACTCTCACTACCACAATTTTCGTATAGCCGCATTAAAAATATTATAGTTTATTTAGGTTCTTCCAAATTCGGTGTATCAATGCGATGTTGTTTCCGATTCAAGCCTACAGGAGATAACTTTTTCGGTAACTATTTTTCACTTAAATGACATAAATTATACACCTTTTTAAAAAGGTAAGAAATAATCTATGCCTCTGCTGTAACGGATTTTTGAAATATAAGTCAAGTTAAGAAAAAAATAGTATCTAAACATAACCGATTTTAGGGTGACTTTCACTCAAGGAAATATTAAAAACTAAATCCAAATTTAAAAAACTATTACAGAAAAAAGCCTAGATTTAAGTGTTGGCTTTGATATATTTTTTAAAAAATTACCCGATTACTTATACCGTTTTTGAGAAAAACTTTTGCCCCGAACCCCAAATTGGATCCAATTTCGAGGCGCGAATGGACTCTTAAAAATTGGATTAATTTTAATCATTTGCTTATTTATGTAAAAATATTACAGAAATAAAATCATTTTTACTAGTGTTTGGGTTTCTACTCAATTTTTTTTTCTGAAAAATATATTTGGAAGAGAGAGAGAGAAAATTTGAGGTGTTTTTAGACCAAAATAAATTTTATGCAAGAGGCCAATAATTATTAAAGAACTAACCTGAGTCTCCGGCCAACCCCAATCGCTCCACGACGTCTTGATTCCCCAAGTGCAGGTGCGTCTCCTCCAACCTCTGCTCCAACAATTTCTTCTCGAAGCCACTCTTTCGTCGCCGAAGATCCGCTATTACTACCCCGCGCAAGATCACCACCAAGTCGGCTAAATGTTTGCGCTCTTGCTCGCTTTTCGCTAGCTCCGTAGCTAGGTGAGCTAGGTCTCTCGACGAGATTTGGGGCAACGCTTCGGGTCGTCCTGAAATACGGTTGGATGTGGGTTATGTCAGGGGAACTTTTTTAAAAGCATAAGCACATACCTGCTCGCCCCCGAAGCATCTTAGGATGGACATAATAACACGCACACAAGTGATAGAAAGCGGTAAGTGTATTTCGGTGATAGGTGTATATACATAATACTAATAAAAATAATAATAATAATAACAAAAATATCAAGTAGCTTTTACTTCAGTACGCTTAATTTAAAGAAACGAAAAGTTTACATATTTATTCAATCATTATTCATTTGATATTCAATCTATACTGACTTCTCCAAGGCATTTGACAGGGTGAAATGGGTTACTTATTGCTAAGCTGCGGTTCGGCAACCGCGAGCTGTACGTTGGTTTGGAAGCATGCTATGGGCAAAGACAGAAGGTTAAGATTGGCAATTTCGAATCCACGTGGATAAATGTAACCTCTGGTGTTCCTCAAGGGGTCATTGTGCCCCAATACTGTTTAATTTATTCCTCAGTGACCTGGACAGCTATCTGAATGACTGCCACTTCTTGCTCTATGCTGATGACATGGAAGGCATTGCAAATGTTGGGTTTTGTCGAGGACATGTGCAGGTTTGTCCGTGAATTCTTTGCGACTACTGTACTGTTCTCTTGTTAGATCCCATGTTGAATTTGCCTCTACTGTATGGTCACCTTTTTTTTAACATCCACAAGACCCATATAGAGAGTGTTCAGAAGAAATTTGTGAGGTTTTGTGCCTTTAAATAATCGCTGGACAGAGTCGATGGAATGACCGCTGATCTTTGTTAGAGGTTAGAAAGGATTCAGCGACATTGCTGCAAATTAATGGCAACATTGACTGCCCTGCGCTTCTTATCCAGATTCAATTGAGGATTCCTCTCGATCACTTAGGAGCAATCAGTATTCTCTGTTCCATTTCATTGGACCAACTATGGCATTCACGGTCCAATCTCACGGTCCCTGGATTACTTAAATTGCCATCCTAATATAGATCCTTTTGGAAGCTCACTTAATGTGTTTCGTAGCCAATATTATAGGTCGCTGAATTAGCGAACTGTAAGTGTATATGTATTTGTCGTTTGAACTTGTTTTTCGATTGTAATGTTTAATAGGATGTTAAATTATGTGTTACAGTTGCATATTATATTTTATTTTATTGTATTGAATATTTTGTCTGTTTTGTATTAATTGTTTTTAATGGGGCATCCCGTTTATTGTTTAAATAAATAAATAAATAAATTTATTAACGTTCTAAAGAAATTAATTTGCGCCAAACTGATCACGAAAAGGTTCGAGCGTTTATGGGGTCTCCAATTTTAAAATTTCAGCACCAACTTCGATATGCATTGTATTTTATGCTGCATATACCTTTGACCTTAAGAACAGTGATTTGTGCAATGTATGCGATTTTTAGAGATAAACTGGGACCAAGAGCTAACAAACCTTGGCTTACAACATATCAATCCATGTATAACTCAATTAATCTGTCATTTTTAAGACCCTTAAACTAAATTTAAAATAAAATAAGATATGTGAACAAATAAAATTAATTTCGAAGTAACCTCCGAAAACAATACATTTTTTGGAATAATTTTTTTTTAATTAAAAATTTTAAAAAAAAAAAAACCTATACCCAAGAATGCTGATAAAATAAATTTTAAATATATATTTATTTATATATATATATATATATATATATATATATATATATATATATATATATATTATATATATATATATATATATTATATATATATTTATATATATATATATATATATATATATATATATATATATATATATATATATATTTTATATATATATATATATAAAAGGGTGATTCACGGTCGATGGTAGGTTAGACGTTTATGGAAAACGAGAAGCAGAATTTTTCTGAAAATTTAGCATCTTACGTTTTCTTACCTGTTCTATCGATCTAAAATATTTTAAACATTGCGACGTTGCCGCTTCTATCAAAAAGTCCTAGAAACTTTATTTTTAAATGGAATACACCCTATATTAACAAGTTTTTATATTTGCCCTTTTATTATAATACTTTTTGTTAATATTGCCCTTATATCTCTATCGGTTATCGAGATAAAAATAATTTGTGTTAAATATGGTTCAAAACATGGCCCTAATTAAACTTAAGTAAATTAGTGCTCTCAATTCATGAAAAGTTAATGTTTTGGTGGTAGTTTGACAGACACGATGTATTTAATTTAACCGAAAATCGACTCCATATCATACAGGGCGTGCTAAAATTACTATTATTTCCCTTATTCTTAAAAGGGGTCAAAAGATCATTTTTTCAAATGAAACCCCCTTTATATTGCTCAATAAAATAAAAGATGAAAAGAACGCTTTAAGATGACATATCATGTCCCTATACCTAAATCATCAAGTTTTCTTAATAAAGCCCTTTTTGTGAAAAATAATTTTTAAAGAATTTAATTTTAAGTAACCATGGAAATGTCAAGCTTATGACAGTTTGGTGACTAGTGCAGAAGAAGATTTGGGTGTATCATATGCTTCAGTACAACGAATTTTGGAAAATCACGAAATGCATCCATATAAATTTACTAAAGTTCTTAAAACTTTTGGGCTGTCATAATCCTCACGTGACAAAAGAAATGGGGTTTCAAGAAAAATTTGACCTAAATTTTTCTGTATTTTAAAGAGGAATAAAATTCCTTTTTTTTTGGATAAAAACCAAAAAGCTGAGGATATCTCCCAAATACTAAGGACGACTGTTACTGATTTCGTCGATAATTTGTCTTTAAAAGGAATATAGGAATTCGTGGTTTCAACTGGACGGAGCGCCAGCTCATTGCACCCAGGAAGTTTCCAGGGAACTTTACGAAATGTTTAGGCGCTTAGGGCCGCCTAAACATTTCGCCGCTTGACTTTTTTTTATGGGGTGTTTTAAAAGAAAGGGTGTACATTACTCCAGTGCCCCACGGGTCGTGTACAAAAGCACATTCTAAAATGTTTAGAATGTAATGGACAACATTTCCAGCATTTATTGGAAAAAAATTTTTTATTTTGTTTACAATTTTGTTATTTTCATTCATCTTAATTATGTTAATTTCTGTACTTTCACATGTTAATTGAATTATTTTGTAGTCAAACTGTCATAACGATATTTCCATGGTTACTTAAAATTAAATTCTTTAAAATATAATTTTTCACGGCTTTAAAAAAGAAAACTAGATGATTTAGGTATAGGGACATGATATGTCTTTAAAGCGTTCTTCTTCATCTTTTATTTTTTTGAGTAATATACAGGCGGTTTCATTTGAAAAAATGATCTTTTGGCCCCTTTTGAATACCGGAAATAAATAATTTTAGCACGCCCTGTATGATATGGAGTCGATTTCTCGGTGTAAATTTAAACATCGTGTCTGTCTAAACTACCCCAAAAATCAACTTTTCATGAATTAAGAGCACTAATTTACTTAAGTTTAATTGGGCCATGTTTTGGACCAAATTTAACACAAATTATTTTTATCTCAAAACCGATAGAGATAGGTTGGAAAAATTAACAAAAAAGTAATATAAAAAAGGACAAATAAAAATTTTAAATAAAAAAAAATAAAGTTTCTAGGGACTTTTAAAGGGACTGTGCTGAAAATAATTTAGATCGATAGAACAAATAAAAAAATTAAAGATGCTTTTTCAAGAAAATTTGAAAATTCTTTTCCATAAACTCTTCCATCGGTGTCCCTTTATTATATATATATATATATATATATATATGTTTTATATATATATATATATATATATATATATATATATATATATATATATATATATATATATATATATATATATATATATATATATATACAGGGTGATTGATGGCCATGGTACCTTAGACGTTATGGAAAAACGGGACATGGAATTTTTAGAAAATTTGAACAAGGGTAACTGGCCCTGCTCTATCAATTTAAAATATTTTCACCAACCAGTTTCCACAGCACCTGTGATTTTTGCAAAAATTATAAACCAATTTTGTCCAGTGGCATGCAATAAAACCGTTTTTATTTTTTTTTCGAAAACCCAAAGTGCGATACGAAAAAATACAAAGTGAAAAGTTGTATTTATAGACGCTTAATCAAGCAACAAATATTAAAGTTGCAAAAAAGGCAGTTGGGTAATTTTTTTGCCAATTTTATTCGCTAAGATGCCCCCGGGACCCACTGGACCTTAATTTTAATCTATTTAGGGCTAAATTAGCCTTTTAATACAACAAAAATATTGCCAAATTTCAAAAGAATCAAGTAAATATTTTTAAAATATTAATACAAAATTAATATTTTTTAAAAATTTTTCACTCTGTATCTTGAAAACTGTGCATTTCGGACCCATATTTATAGAAACTTTTTCTCATATTTTTAAACAAGAAATCGCCCATTACAATATCTCCGTCTATTTTTCGAACACCCTGTATATTATTGCTTCTTTCGCTTCGCTATTGCTTTCTGGATTATTTTTGTATAATACTTTCTTATGCCTATCTCAGTAGTTTTGACTTAATAATTAACTTCTTAATTTTTTCTTTAAAATATAGCTCCAATTAAATTTGTACTACTACATACCTATTTTTTTTATATATTAATTCGATTTTAAACGCAAAATCGCGAACTAAATTATGTTTTGACAAATAGTTAACATTTAAGTTATGCCCTATTGCCAAGAGTTTTCATTTTCCCCCCTTTGTTAATTTAAGCCTTTGTTAAGTTCATTGCAATAAGAAAAAGGCTTGTGATACAGTTTTAAGTACACGCGAATGACTATCCAAGTTTGTAACAAACAACTAGAAACAATATAAATAAATTAAAATTAGTAACAAATAAAAAAAAATCAAAAGTAAGGTAAGATTATTAATTGTCATTTAACATAATACCAATCTTAATCTATGCGAACTAAAAATTACTATAAGCGCTTCTATTGAATCTTATTTTATATATTTTGTGACTTGTGTAAATACAATTTTGTATGTTGATAATAATAATTAATTAAAAAAAAATTAAGCAAACATCGGCGCCGAAGTTAAACTTAAATTATCAACAACGCTAGGTTCAGCGCCAACGCAGGTCGACGCCGTTTTATGAATGACTAAAATTAATAATTTTACATCAAACTCTAGCGCCAGAGGGAAGTTTAAAAATTAATCTTAAAATCTGACCTTTTTAAAGGTTCCTATCACCTTTTATAGTAACGTGGAAAAGTCTGGAATTACCTAAAAGAATTTTTTTAATACAAAATGTAAGAAGTGCAAAATCGATGACTCTAGCGCCCTCAGAGCCCTTCAAAATGGGGAAAAACTAAGGTAATTTATTCAAATAAATTATTACACTTAATTAAATAATTCCTACAATTCTATAAACTTAATACATATTTTTAAAGTCCATAAGAGTAGTATAATCATTTACAAGGAGGACTTTTAATACTCTCTGTAAAACCAACTAAACAACATCGTGATAATTCAGTTTCTACCTTTGTACAACTTTCAATGACAATCTTGACTTACCTGAACATCACTTAAAGTTTCCTCCTGCCTTCTTAGGCGGCCTATTTCATTTCTTAATTTCTCTAGCTGATTAGTCGCTTCTTTTAGAGCTGCCGTTTTTTCCGAGAGTTCTTTATCTTTTTCTAGCACTAACTGTTTTACTTTAGATAATTCCTGAGATTGAAATGTTTCTAGCTGATCCGAGTTTTCCTTATATTCTAATATTTTCTGTTTGAGATCTAAAATAACAATTAAAATACTAAAAAATAGCATCCAAAAACGAAACAGATATCCGGAATATTATTATTTACTTTTCGGTAATATTTCAATAAGGGGTCACAATGTCTGTAATCTTAGAAGTCATTTGGTGAACCTGTATATAGCTCAGGAAAATAACGTTTTCATTACGACAAAATTCATATAGTTTTAAAAATTGGTGGATATTTTGGGAATAACATAAGTATTACTAAACCGAAAAGTTCCCACCCCTAAATAGTGTGCTTCATCCCCCAGAACGTCCTTTCGACCCACATTTTGAGTTTTTCTAGATTATCTCGGTAACAGTGCATTTTTCAACAAAAATACCTATATATAAAATTGTTCCTTATAAAATTCTCTATCAAAGAGGTCTTTACACTTTTTTTCTTAAAATTGATATTACCGTGAGAAATATGGCGCAAACATAAGGGTTGGTTTCGACTAGCACGATCTTACAGTACGATCTGCTTTAAAATTTAATGTTTTACACTGAAAAATCAATGTAGTAAAAAAAAAGCCGAGGTTGTGTCACAACCGCTGATGGCGTGCACAAATAATATGGCGTCTTTGCAATTTTTTAAGAATGTTGCAGATTGTAAATCCTGGGAACTGTAAATCCTTTTGCAGGAATTACCCTGTTTTTCCTTCAAAAAATTAATGTCTTTGTCAGAGGGAGAAAGTGCAATAAGAAGGACTAGCAAGTCAATATCTTGTCCTACGACAACAGATGTGTCACAATTAATAGATTTTTTTATAACAGTTTGTACTATTAATAAATCGGCGTCATTCGCAGCAACCAACGCATCTATGCCTTCATTTCTAAACTTTTTTACTAGTTCTGAAATTAAACGTTCTTTGTTAAGCAAATTACTTAGGAAATTTTGCTGAGTTTCAGAAACTACAGTATTTTTATCAAATATAATTTGAGGACAGCTTCTTCCTGTGGGAGTGTGGAATGATGTGCAGCATAATAACAGTTTGGTAAATAGACAGCGAATTTTATTTTACTTCCATGGATTATAATGTATATAACTGGTGTAGTTGCAGAAGAGTATGCTTGCGTTGTTCTACAATATGTTATCATTGCCATGGATAATCATGTTTGAATGTTGTATCTGTGAAAGACGACGAAGATTCATACTGATTAATATTTAATAATCAGTGGATTAGGCCTACAGGGGACGGCACTTAAAAAAAAAAAGATGCGCCAAGTGCTTTACCTCTGGGGTGGTATGGAAACAAGTACATTTCTTATTATAGGGGTGAGGGGGTGGAAGTGGTATGTTTATTAAAATTGTAAATGGAGTTTAGTGCCTACTTCTATTTTTTAGCGTAAAACATTAAATTTTAAAGCAGATCATACTGTAACATAGTGCTATTCGAAACCAACCCTTATGTTTGCGCCATATTTCTCACGTTAATATCAATTTTAGGAAAAAAAGTGAAAAGACCTCTTTGATAGAGAATTTTTTAAGGAACAATTTTGTATATAGGTATTTTTGTTGAAAAATGCATCGTTGCCAAGATAACCTAGAAAAACTCAAAATGTGGGTCGAAAGGACGTCCTGGGGGATGAAGCATACTATTTATGGGTGGGAACGTCTCAGTTTAGTAATCCTTAAGCTATCCCCAACCTACCCACCAATTTTTAAAACTTTATGAATTTTGTCGTATATATCGCAATTTGAAACCTAATTTTCCTGAGCTAATAATATTTCACTTTGGATCAGAGACTATCAAAATTATTTTTTCTTTGCCAACTAACTTGATCGATAATACACTGTATCTGCATCCAAATATTGTATTATTTTTTCATTTCAACTTACCTTCAGAATTTTTTAATGCATCTTTTAAATTTGAAATTTGCTTATAGGCTTCATCTTTCTCTTTTTCAGTGCTTTGCAATCTTCTATCTTTTTCCTTTAGTATGTCTCTCCAGTCATGCTCTTTTTGTTCAAGTTTCCTTGAAAACTCTGCCTCAATTTTAGCTATTCTTCTTTTAAACTCCTCAGGTTCAATTGGTCCTTCTTCTCGAAACCCATCTGAAATAATTTTTATTTACTTATTTATTTCTGGGTATGGTAAAGAAAACCACTCACGGAACTGGACGATTTTTAAAGTGGCAATGTAAAATATACTTTGAATAATATTATTCAAGACAAAAAAAATTGCGGGTAAAGTAGTTTTTACCAAAAAAATCGCAATTGAAATTGTAATCATTGGTCATTATTTGACATTTATGAAATATTATTAATTTATAATAAAAAACTTTGCCATTACCATTAAGGTTATTTTTATTAAATTAAAAATATTTGAAATTCCAGCCAGTTACAAATATAATTGGGGAGAATAAAAACCGCATTAACCAAGCAGAACTAACCATGACCAACCAGAACGGCGCATTTATGATGAAAATTTACAATTTAATGAGAAAAACCTAACCAGAACTAACCAGGAACTAACCAGAACTAGGTAATAGTTTGGAAGTTGTTGTTTGTTAGTTCTGGTTAGTTTTTTCTCTCGTTTTTTCTATAAAAAAAACTTAATTTCTGTCAAACGGAAAATAAAACAACCTTCAATAATAACAAATTATTAGAAAACATCTGGTAACATCGCTTATTCAAGCAGAGACACGTCAAAGATCGCCATTGTATCATCTTTTTATATGGAAAACTAGCATTTGGCCCGCGTAGGCTACACAATTTTGGCTGTTTTGGTTTTTTTCCGTTCTCCTCCCCTCCTACTCCATCTCGTTACATTACATCACGCGCGGTGTAGCGCGCGTCGTGCGACTGAGCAATTTTTTATTTTATTGTATTTTATTTGTTATTATTTTGTAATATAAATGCATTCCATTCGGTAATTATTTACAATTGTGGTCAACCGTATTTTTGGCCATAACAAATAGATGAATTGATGGATCATCATATTTTTTTTAAATTCTTTGTTTTTACGGCGGATGTATGGTGATCATGTTGAAAAAGCAATTCTTATAAATATATTTGTAAACGTGCAAACGCACCTTTATTTTCTGTCACTAACTTCAAGGGATATGTGAGTTTTGTTGACAGTCGATATATAAATGTTGAATGCTATTTTTGAAACACTAAATTCATGTTACTTTAGATCTGTTAACTATTAAAGTGCTTAAAGTGTTGTGTTTCATTAAAGACCTCTAAAGTCTTCAGATCATAGTGAAAATATCAAAAAAATAATATTTCAATTAAAAAATCAACTTTGAAAGTTCAAAAAATCGTTATTTTTGCAAAAAAATCTTAAATCACTTTTATTCTCATTGTCTTCAAGCTTATTGTTTTATTTTTGCAATCTACGTTTAAAAACAAAGAATTAAAAAAAATGATGTCAAAATCAGTTTTGGTTAGTTCTGGTTAGGTTTTTTTTTTAATTGTTCCTTTTTTATGTATTTTTCAAAAAAAAAAAAAAAAACAAAAACATCAAAAAAAGATAAAATACAAATTTTATTTTTTTTGAGCCCACTTGTAAATAATTACCACCCATTTTACCCATTTATGGGGAAGATTTCCAAAACCTTCAGCTAAGACGTCTCCTATTTTTCTGGGTAATTAGAAGCCTAAATATCAACTACCATATTAACAACTTCAAAAATAACGATTTTTTTTATAAAACTTTTATCCCCATTTCAACCCACCAAGGGATGTAATTTCAAAAATGGTAAAAAAGATAATTTTTTATTGTAATAATTATTAACCTACATAACATGACAAAATTCCAAACATACTTTATTGAACATTGAATAGCAATATTTTAATTTAATTTTTCTTTCACTTATTTGTTACTCCATAAGAAAACACATAGGGTTTGAAAAAATTGATTTTTTACTTACATTATTACAAAATAAAATAATTTCTTTATCTATAATACTATTATAAAGACAAAAGATTTGATTGTTTGTTTGTTTGAATTGAGTAGGCTCCAAAACTACTGGACCGATTTAAAAAAAAAAATTATCATTAGAATCCTACATTATCCGTGAAGAATATAGGCTGGGAAAGAATTTTAGGACGCTCACCCCCTAAAGAGAAAAAATAGGAGGTGAAAGGGGTCTGGTGCCTTTTAGGTACCATCGACTTTTATTTTTTTTTAAATTTCCACATAAAGTTTATCTTCTCTAGAGTAGTTTTCGAAAAAAAAAATTTTGGATGAAGTAGTTTTTAATTTTTTATTTCGATTTAAAAATTTAAAATTACCGTTAATTTTCTCCATATAATGCAAAAACTCCCCTTGATGGCAAGAAACGTCATGAAAATATTTTTGAGGTTAAATTTAAATATTTATATAAAAACGGGCAGTGTTGCCAAATCGGAGTTTTTTTCGGTAACTGTTTTGAAAGTTGCCTCCACTCCGATTTTGACCACATTTGGTATATGGGGTTTTTTGGGGCGTTGATCACGAATCTGAAACAATTTTTTTCGGCAACGTTTCGTTTTCAAGATATTCATCATCAAAGTTGAAAATCAAACTAACCCTATTTTCACTACTCCTCCTTCTTGTTGCACAAAATTTTTGATTTATACACTAAATTGGTATACAATATTTTATAAATCCTTTTAAAAGCTTGTTTTAATATTTATTTTACACCTTTTTTCCATTTAATTGCAAATCTCCACTTTCAAACGCCGCCTAGGCCGCAACCATGTATACACTAAAAATTTTATCAGCAAATATGGCTGCGACCTTTGATATTAAAACTTCACAATTTAATTTAAAAAAAAAGGTAGAAATAAATGAAAAAAACAGATTTTTATAAGGTGTTTATAAATTATTGTGCGCCAATTTAGTGAAAAAATGATAAATTGTGTGCAAAAAGAAGGGGAAATAGTGAAAATAAGGTTGGTCGATCTTTTACTTTGATGATAAGTATCTCGAAAACGAAACTTTCCAAAAAATGTTTTCAGATTCGTGATCAGCGCCCCAAAAAACATTTGTATACCAAATTTGGTCAAAATCTGAGTAAAGGCAACTTTTGAGACAAGTACCGTCTTTTCTAATACGTCTCTTCATTTTCAAGTCTAAAATATAATTGGGGAAAATAAAAAGCCGCTTTGCTAACCAGAACTAACCATGACCGACCTTCTAGACAAATCTAAAATCCCTCAGTTATGGTCGGTCATGGTTACTTCTGGTTAGTTAAAGCGGCTTTTTATTTTCCCAATTATATTTCATACGTGAAAACTTGCTGACCCAAATTTATTAAATCCCGCAACACTGTTGATACTTATTTTGAATTTAAAAGTGACAAATACCAATGTCAATATAGAAAGAATGTATTTATTTGTATGCATTTATATAAGCAAAATAAAATTTTTAAAATCAGTTTTTTACTAGGAAAATATTAACCATCCAAAGATTTTTTTTTGTTAATTATATTTTTAAAAGGTAAGCTTTCAATTAAAACCAAATTTAAGTATAAATTCGTTGGTACTTAAAAGGCACCAGACCCGGTGAAAGTTTGTATTGAACTTCATCATTTCTGGACTTAGAAATATGAAATTGGTATTTAGTATTTAGGCTTTTAATTATAATTCAAAATTATCTGTTTTAATAATTTTTAGATTACATACTTTTTCTCAAATTTAATTAAAAAACATGAAGCATCCGCAATTACAATTTGCTTAAGGTGTTTCAATGATAATTCCGTGGGTGGTTTTTTTTACCAGCACCGTTGTCAGATACAATTGTAGTTGAAATTTTTATGTTTTGTGCAGCTATAACCACCTTGGCTAACCAAATATTAATATCTATAGTCTTCATATACCTACTTGGCATGTCTATAAGAAGAATATGGTAAAAAATAAAATTATTTAAATTGAATTATTTGACCATAATACTGCCCTCCTAAGCAAAACCCCCGTAAAGTAAAATAATTCGAAATGGAGATAAATGGCTTTTAGTAATATTAGTCTTTTAACACTTCTACCAAACAAATAAAAGAAGTGTATGTAACCTTCTTTTAAACAAATGAAGTATTTTTTGTTATTTTCGATAGAGCTACTTTTAAATGGGCTAGTTTTATTTTTTTTTGTCTAAAAATAGTTGAATTGTGTTTTTGCTTATTATCATTAATATAAAAATACTAGGTTTGCTAAACAAAATCACCGTAAAATATTTTATTTGGTTCTTGCTTAGCACAGAACTAAAAAAAAATAGGTATGCTAAGGAAAAACACCGTAAGTTCTTTTTTTTACAATGTTTCTACTTAGAAGTGGAATATGCATTGGTTAGCTTATCAGGCAAGAGTGACTTTTATAATAAAAAGCTTGTATTACAAAATTTAAAACAGTTTATTCAAACTAGAACATAAAGATTTTTTAAACATTTTCTCCTTCAGTTATTGGTAACTCATGCCAAAACTGTTGGCGCGTTTGCGGCATAATTCCTTCCAGTTTTTGTAAAAGAGTATCCCGTTTTTCTTTAGGTATCCAGATGGAACACTTTTTTGTTTAGGCATAGTGAAACCAGATTTAATTGTTTTTTTATTAAGAAAATCCAGTTCCTTTTTTCCTCTGCTTCAAAAGAACCCGGTTTCTAAAAATGTAATATATAATTTTTTATTATCTGTAGAAAAACCCAAAATTTCTCTACTAACCTGTAAGGAAATTTACCCTTTTCAGCAATAACCT
>JAHBCN010018454.1:0-17116 GCA_019359885.1 Listronotus oregonensis
TGTTTATTGTTTCTGTTATATCTCTTCTTTTTCCTGAGTTCAATAACTGAAATAAAATTCTTCCTGCATTTTAAATTTTAAGACAACTATGATCTCAGAAATTCAGGTTCTATTCTTCTATCAGATTGCCAATTTCTAAAATATCACCTTAATATACGATATTACCGCCCTTATTTCCGGGCGTTTTAAGTAAAAGTGCGCAGTTTTTAGAACTTTTCCAATACTTATGGAGGGGGGGGTAACGGTTTTAAACTTTTTTTTGCATTTTTTGAAATTCGATTTTCTGTATGGAAAGCTTTTAAGAATAGTGTGTAAAAATTTGAAAGAGATCAGAGCAAAACTAACAAAGATACATCGGAAAGTAAGGAAACCGATAAAACTCGCTTATGAACGTTTTATTCAAAATTTTTTAGTGTTTAAAACTTAAAAAGCAAATAAAACTTCAAAACTACTGCACCGATCCTTTTAAAATTTTGAACACTATTTCTGTACATAATTTAGAAGGTAACGCTGAAGAATTTTTTTTTTTTTTTTAAATTTGTTATTATTTTTAATTTTACAGTAATAAATTAGCCGATTTTTTACGCAAAAGTTACGTTTTTCAATTCAAAGTGTTCCCAAAAAGTAAAAAATTAAAATTTCGACACACCCTCCCAGCGGTATACCTGGGGAAAGAGATTATCTAACGAAATGTTAGTTAACCTAGTTATAAAGGGCACCGCAATTTTACTTTTATTCGAGACGCTTCGAAATAATTGCTGCCAATGCCGTATCTTTCAAAAATCTTTATGAAAATTTTACTTAATATTCTTCAAATGCTATACTTTAATATATCATTATTTTAAATAAACAGATTTTAACTGTCTCGTCCAAAAAATTAAAAATGTCCTTTTTTTACACGAGTTAAAGTTACCCCTCCCCCTCCTTATGTCCTAAATTCTACTAACATATCAAATGCAATTGGTATGATCTCTTTTCTTTTTTCTAAGTATAGCAAATGAAAAAAAAAACCCTGCCTGTATTTTTAGTTTTATAACAATGGACCCCATAATAGGAACATAATTTTTTATTGGGTAATGATGCCCTTAATAACGCTTCTGCCAAATATTTCTTTTTACGAAATTTTATAACTGAGGTACAAGCATTAAAAATTTAAATACAGAACTTTTCCGTGAAGACGATATACGCACGTCACAGCACGCTTACCACATATATTCACAATGCTCAAGCAAGAGACCACCGGGGCTAAGTTCCAGTATTACATCTCGGATGATAGCGAAGTGAATAAAATACCAAGCTGAGCCAATCCGGATATTAAAATACTTTTAATTTTCAGTCAGTGGATGGGTGACTTTTTTTTATTTAATGAGTACAATACTATAATTTATTCATTTTTGTTTAAACTAAACACATTAACTAAAAACCTATTGCATCGGTTTAAAAAATTACTAACTATGATTACAATAACAAAACTTTTATTGCATTGGTTTAAAAAGTTGGCATTCATGATTTCTTACCTGATGGTTTTCTTAAACGATAATAAACAGTTTTTAGGGCTTTAACCTGTTTTTCGTGAAGTAAATGTTTTGTAGTAATTGCAATAACTTTTGATGGTGTTATACCCTCTACATTTATTATGTTGCATATTTAATTGACATTAAACCGATTTATCTTAAATCGGCATAAAGGAACGCGATGGATTTCCCTTTTTTGTTCTGAATTAAATAAAATAACGAAGCAAAAAACTAATATTGGAACTCGGCAACTCTTCTGACGTCACACTGCTTTTTGGTCTGACGATAAATCTAATAGACCAGACGTAAACTTTAAATCGTAGTTACGCCAAAACTATTTTTTTCTGGGAAAAGATCTTTTAAAAATGCTTCTTTAATATAAAAAAAAAGATATTTGACGTGGTTTTTAATCGAAATAAATTTTATGCAAGGGACCCATTATGTTCTCAGATCAAAACTAAGGCTCAAAAAGATTAAAAACTATGCGTTATATTACCGCCCCTGTCTCAGGAAGTTTCGAGTAAAAATTTGCAGTTTTCAGAATGTTTTCTATACTTGTGCCCCAAAATCTACTTACATACTAATTTTTAAGTGAGTTAGTCAGTCAGTAATAAAATGGGCGCACTGCTGGAGGAAAATAATTTTAAAGAGCAGATTTTAAATAATTAATTTAATATTATTAAAATTAAATTATTAAAATACTTTATTGCTGGTCAGGAGGTTATATAGTTTATTAAGACGCGTAGCGCCGAGATAAACTAAACCTCGAGACAGCAATGAAGTTTTCCGTCAAGGTTTCTAAACAATTTTTTTAACCATTAATTTCTGAGGCAACCTCAAAGATTTTATGGTGCAAAATCTTTGAAGTTACATATCTTGTCAAAAAACTTTAATAGTGTAAAATTGGCCTCAGAAAAAAACAGTTTTCACTTTTTTCTTTGTCAGTGTGACAGGCAATTTTGACTGTCACATAGGCCAAAAAAAGTCGAAACAACAGTTGTCCAGTACAGTACTTCAACAGGATGTTCTCAAGATTTCTATAATTAGTAACAATGCTAATTTAAGTAAATTTCTTGTAGATTTATTTAGGTTCATGTAATACATGATATAAATGGGTATTTTTCTGTAAAGTGGGCAACTCACTACCTCAGGCCGATATAATATAAAAAATATAGTTCATTTTAAAATTTGTACTCGACCTAAAAAAATAGTCACCTAATTAACCGCTCTTCATCGTACAATATCCAGTAAAATATGCATGTCCCCCAAAACAGTCCCCAGGCGAAAAAGGTGTTTATCTCACCATTAGTAAAAAAAAATACTTTTGATATTTAAAATCCAATGTACTTTTTACTGACAATATCAGAGGAATTTATTTTTTACTTACAAAATACCCCTGTTTCTTATTTAAAATTGCCTTAATAAAATGTAATATAATTAATACCAACAATAATAATTAAATAAAATTATTAACCTTTAAAAAAACTAACCAGGGGACTGTTTGTCAAGACAAAAATAAGCTTATAGTAGCCCAGTTTACAGAGAAATGCCCAAATATAAACTTTGAAAGTCGCTGGTGGTTTTATTATGATATGAATAAGATCTGTGTTAAAAGTATACAGTATGATTCCTAAGTTAACGCTTTTTTAACTGTATACAGAACTCATTAAAATAAAAAACTTTTTTAAATAACTTTTTTCAAAATACTAAAAAATATGGAACTTGCATTCATTTAGTGTGTCACATACGGTCCTATCTTAAGTAAGTTGTCACCGCCCAAGAAATCTTCGGGCTGTAGTGCTTGGACACGTTGAACGTGATTTTCCCAAACAAAGTTGTCCACACTTTTTTTTACTTAAAGAATGAGCTCCCAAGGAAAACCGTCTTGCATACAATCTCGAAGCAACGTTTACAGATTAACGACACTATCCATAAATGAGGAACATATCCACGTATTCACTGTTTTTAGATTGTGCCATTTTCGCGATTTAACAATGATTTAAAATTAAAATTAATCCTCGCCTCCTGGTCCGGTTAAAATGCGACTAACTCATACTGCGTGATTAACAAGACAAAAAACAAGCATAAATAAGAAATAAACTATCTTTTTATGCCCAGGCCCGCACTAGACATACGTTTAAATAAATTATGTAGCTTCGTTATTTCTGGGTTTTTGAAAAAAAAATATTTAAAAAAGTTGCTTATTTTAACGAGTTTTGAACACAGTAAAAAAAAGCGTTAACTTAGGAATCACCCTGTATATTTCAAACAATTTTGAAATAAAAGCAGCAGGAAAAGGGAAACGAAAACGGATTTTCCTGCCTAGGCATGCATATGCATTGCCATCCTGATAAAATGTAAAAGTACAGAAATTCAAGATTTATAAAAATCTGTAATGTTAACTTTACATATACGGTGTAAAATAAAAGAATATTGTATAAGAAAATAAAAATAATTTTAAAATGGTAAACTTGTGTCTTCGCAGACTAAAAGGTTTTTTTACGGTGTATCTCTTGTCTCTGTAGCATTGTGACAGTGACACGGTATATGAGTAATACTTATTTTATGATGTTCAGTTAGCACTGTACATTTATATTTTATTGCAATGTTTACTAAACAAATCAGTCGCAGACAAGCAGATGGAAATCCCAATTTAAAAGGACACATGCAATCTAGCCAATTTCGCATAAGCAGACTGCATGACGTTTATGGCACGTCTCATGTCTAGCAAACAATACAGTGTCATTGCCGGCATAATTTATTTTGTAATCGGGTAGAGTTTCGAATATACAAGGATGGGCAAAAATTTGGTCAACAAAGAAAATAAAAATTATTTACTTAAAAACTATTTTTATTTTCCACATGTTCTCTTTTTGTCGCTCCTTTATAGGTATTTTTACAGCTCCTGCTTCTAAAAATTAGCCATTAATCTACAGAATGTTTTGAGCAAAGACAAAAGTCAAAAGTGCATAGCACAAAAGACAAAAGTCGCTCAGAATTTGTAGAACTTCGCAGATGCCGACACTGGCACAGCTTTTGTGTCTTTGGCAAAATGAAAAAACTTTGTTCTTTGCATTTGAGAACTACTTCATGAACCAACTAGATTAGAATCATAATCAAATTAGCTCTTAGGCTTCTTCGCCTAACTGATGAGACCCGGAAAGGTCGAAAGCTCACATAATCCACCTTCAATATAATTGGGTTAAGATGAAACCCGAATCCCAGTTTACTGCTTCGGACTCACTTGACAAAAGAAAAAAGAACTTTTGGTATTTCGCAAATCTCCACGAATATTGTGGCGCGATTGCCCCTTTTTGTTCAAAAGCAAAAAATCTGAGAATCCAAAAAGCAAAAGTATTCTTGGTTCGAAAACCTGTTTCGTTTGTGGCTTGTTTCGACTTCGGTTCGTCTTCTTCAGTCAGGGAAAGTAATCCTGGAGACAAGTTGAATTTTTCTGTTTTAGAAGTGAATCTACAGAATGTTTTGAGCAAAGCAAAAGTCAAAAGTGCATAGCACAAAAGACAAAAGTCGCTCAGAATTTGTAGAACTCCGCAGATGCCGACACTGGCACAGCCTTTGTGTCTTTGGCAAAATGAACAAACTTTGTTCTTTGCGTTTGAGAACTACTTTTTGAACCAACTAGATTAAAATCATAATCAAATTAGCTCTTAGGCTTCTTCGCCTAACTGATGAGACCCAGACAACTTCTTTCTTTGCTTGTTTTTTTATCCCTAGGGTGTCTATGCTGTTTAACCTACTAAAAAATCAAAGCACTTGCTCTAACAATGTTTCAAATCCAGAATTTTCTTCCCCTAACAATATTTTTCCCCAAAATATTCTTCTACAGAGGTCCCTAGTTTAACTTAATTTTCCCATTACCAAAACACTTAATGCGCAGGTGCTTTATCCTTATAAAAAATCACATTTTTTCTTTAATTCAAGCCTTTTTTCACAAATTGTTTCATATAGTTATACTAAAAGATTAAAATAGTATTTACCCGTTACAATTTTCTCCTTTTTCGGGAGGCATAGTGAACAAAATCTCTTCCTGTCAAGCAGGTCACTTTGGTTCGATAGGAAAATGTACCGGAATTACAATATTTGTTATGATAAATGATTAATTTAATATTTATCCATAAAAAAAATTAAGATTTCAATTGTCTTAAGAGTGCATTTACGCTACATCTTAGGGGTCGGGCGAAAAGACGAGGAAACGGTGGGCGGAGACTAACAAACTCCCACTACCACAATTTTTGTATAACCGCATTAAAAATATTATATTTTATTTAGGTTCTTCCAAATTCGGTGTATCGATGCGATGTTGTTTTCGATTGCAAGCCTACAGGAGATAACGTTTTTCGGTAACTATTTTTCACTTAAATGACATAAATTATACACCATTTTAAAGGTAAGGAAATAGTCTATGCCTCTGCTGTAACAGATTTTTAAAATATGAGTCCAGTTAAGAGAAAATAGTATCTAAACATAACCGATTTTAGGGTGACTTTCATTCAAGGAAATATTAAAAACTAAATCCAAATTTAAAAAACTTTTACAGAGGAAGCCTAGACTTAAGTGTTGACTTCCATATAGTTATTAAAAATTATCGATAACTTATACCGTTTTTAAGAAAAACATTATGCTCCGAACCCCAAATGGAAGAACCACATTTTCTTTCATTCTGCTTTCTAAATCTATCCAAAAGCCATCCTGTTATCTCTAATTAAGTAGAGGTGTCTTGTATATCCAAACAAAAGATCACCTGGTTTTATCCCTAAAAAGGTGTCAATAGCAACACCCAATATAGACGGTTAGAAATGCGACCAAAATTTTATATTTGGCGATACACTGTACGCATCCCGACTACTCTTTCGTGTTCTTAAATCGAAGTAAAGCGATCTTTAATAGTCATAAGCCATTATCGGTGATTTTGACATGTTTTTAATCCCCTACAAATTCCGCTGTTTCAAACTCTGCGTTCTCGGACTTCTTTGATACAAGCTTGATAATATCTATAATTAACACGTAAAGATAGGTTGGTCTTCTTCCAATTTCTCTCACTGACATACTGGCCCCCAATTCGCTTCTACATAAAGCCACTAAGCTAACAAATATGGCCAAATCTTTACACCCAAGGCATATTTGTGGTCTTATAAAGCAGAACACTTTAAAATAAACCCCTTTAATGTTGAGCTGCAAAGAAGACCAAAAAATTTGTAAAATTTGAATTGCACAAGTCTAATAATTGGGAAGAATAGCCTTAAAAAAGCTAAAAATGAAAAATTTTTCACTGGAACGCTAAAAAACTAGTCAGTTGAGAAATGGCGTCACCTACAACACTTTACATTCTTAACTCCATTTAAAGAAGAAATGTTCGTCTTGCTAATGATCCCACACTTACAGAAAAGCTTTTTTTGCTTACCCACCGACGGGCTGTAGGGGATATGTCGCTCTTTAATAGGTATTTTTACGGCTTTTGCTATGGAGAGTAGGTTAGCATAATTCCTTTTTGCAGCTCCCAACAGAGCGACATGTAGTACCACGTGTCCAGACAATGGAACCTGCTACCCACAGAATTTTTTAATTTTCTCAAAATATTAAAGTCTCATGTGAATGAACTTCCTCTTACACACTTCAGACACCCACGATACGTTAGTACTTAGGCCTCAGCCTTCGTGGAGTGTCCCAAGATAAAAAAATCTCCTTCCTTTGTTTAGTGATTCAAACTTTCACTTATTAAATGATCTGTAGTCAGATCCCTTACACCCTGTATAAAACAATTGCTGCATCATCGTCTCTTAAATTTATCGTTTAATCAACCCGACAGAAGCGCCTTAATTAATATTAATATTAGTTGACACCAGCTCATTAAAGGAGCAGAAGCCGCCGCCATATGGGTTTCGTTTTGGTTTCGGTGATGCATTTCGTGCGTGCACTCTACGTAAACCGAATTAGAGAATTTGTTTGACTACGTTTACTTCGCAGATTGTTTGTGGCATGTAAAGATTGGGATAGAGCAGCCATTCTCAACCTCTGGGGCGCGTCCCCCTAGGGAGGCGCGAGCATATCTAAGATAAAATATTATGTTAAAAAATTGATTTACTAACTGAAGGGAAAGCACACACATACAAAACAAAATACATTTCGAAATAATATTTATCAATTAACCTATTAAATTAAAACAACTTACTAAATCAAAACCTTGTTTATCAAAACTTACTAAATTAAAAACAAATTTAGTAATTATTAGTGACTTCCTTGGGCCTGTCTTGCAGAGCAAAGTTTTTCAAAGGAAGGTTTAATATTGTAAATGGACACTCTCAGTTTTTTTTTTCTATATTTAGCTGAAATCTTTATTTTGTCAAAGAAGCCATCGCGGGAAATCGAGTTTTACAATGGTAGGTAGGATGTTGAAAATGGTAATAGAATGCGAAATGCCCTTGTTTTTAGTACGAAAAACCCAAGATCTACTCCTGCCAAAAATTTAAAGAGTAATTTATTACTAAATTGTTTTTAGGTTTTGCCACTTGTTGTAAAGTTTATGAAGCTTTCCTCCTTGGCAATTGAGAGTCCTTTGGAAATTTTTTAAAATGGATCCTTAACCCAAAATACTTTTTTTGCCAGCGTGGCTAAATGATTTTCAATGGTTACAAAAACAACTGTTACATGCTGTTCTTTAGACTTGTGAGTTTTAACATAATTATCCACATTTGCAAACATTGTTAGATTTTTTTTGTTTTAAATTTCTGCTTCACAATTCTCATTTTTTACAAAAAAAATAACTTTATCACTCATATCCAATATATGTGTATTTGATTCTTGGGGTTGAAGATTTAAGTTATTTAATTTTCCGAATATATCGACCAAGTAGCTTAATTTCATTACAAGTAAGCTAAGATTCCGTCGTCATCGTTCTTCTGCATTTTTTTTATTGCACCACTGTCTGTACGCTTTCTATGTCTCTTCGTACAACGTTCTTTACTTCGCAGGTAGTTAGGAGTCCTTAAACTGCAGCTGCAGCCGTCATTTTGGCTTTCGATACTATTTTTATAAATTTTAGATGTCAACTAATTAAAGATGTTTTTAAAATGAACAACTACAACCCATAGTAACTGCTGTGGCAACTGCTTGATCACCTCTCGAGGTAAAATCTTGTACAGGTATACTTAAATTTTTATTGCTTCATTTTAAATTTTAACTACATATAATTTAACTGCAATCATACATAAAATCATGTATATAACGCGTACATAAACAGACTTTACTGGCTTTTATTTTATAGCCTCGCTCGCAAACTCGCTCGAGCATAAAAATATTCGTTTAATAAAGACCTAATTTATATTCTAGTTATATAAATAGCCATTTTACTGATTTTTATTTCATGAAAATACATAAATAGTTACGCGTCGTCGTACACGAAAACAGAAGACTCTAAATATGTTGCCAACTTAAATTTATAGCACACACTGATTTTTCTATAAAAATTTCTGGGATTTTGTTACTGTGCAGAACCAAAAGGGTACCCAAAAAAGTTTTTTTCATAGTGGGACGGACATTTTTTGTTGTGTTCTACCTTTAAACTTTAAATTTATTTAAGGAATGAAGAGACTTTGTATTTCGTGCAAAATTAAAAAAAAATGCACGAAATACAAAGTCTCTTCATTACCTAAATTCTTAAGTACGACACAACCAAGATTCATATAAATTTATTTGGCGTGTACGCAACAAAGACTTTTCTACAACATTTTTTTTATTGTTTTATACTTTTTTTAAACAAAATGAAATATTTCGTAAAAAAACTCACTTGTTGTAATTCATACAAATTCACTGAATAACTTATAATTTGGGTTCTTCATATTCCATATTCTTCTTCTCTTCCCCAAAATCTTATAGGTAATGGGTATAACTATGCGGGCAATTGATTTTCGGGGGTAATTGCACAAGTGCAGCAAAACTACCGACAATTTTTTAAAGAAATTTGTGTTTTTATAATTACAAGATTCCATATTTTCGCGGAAAAGCCAACAAAACACGTTAAATAAAAAAGTTATCTAATTATTTTGATGCTCGAGTAATTTATTTGATAATTTTATACCAGACATTTTCAACCAATCAGATGCATTATTTCGGCATTATTACCAGCAAATTTTTTGAAACATTTTTATTCACTTGAGCATGTAAAATTAATAAGTGGAAATTTCCCGGCACATGACAGCTATCATATAATTAAATAATAATAATATTGAAATAATAAGGAAAATATATATTATATACTTACTTTATAAGTTGGAAATATAACAACAATATATTAAGGTGTACATTCTATAATATCGTTTATTAATTTCCAATTCTTTTTTTTTTGAAATTACAAATCGGTAAATTTTTTCAAAGTAAATAACCCACACAGTGTTGACAGTTTAATAACGAAAAACGTCGAAACTCGCATTACACACAGCCTTCTATTTATTTGTGAATAACTTCCAAAGAAATATTTACTTAATGTTTTTTTTTAATCTAATTCCGGTATAAAATTTTCTTACCGAATCCCCCACGTGCTTGAATTAATTGCGGAAAATTTGTCTCGTACATGAATTTTTAAAGAAAATTATTTCTTGTGATAATTTTCAAAAAATTCATGTACTTAAAAAATTACTGGCAATTATTCATGCTCTAGGGAGATTAAATGTGAATATTTCCCAAATTAATTAATCACTTAAACCAAGTTTATTAAAATACTTTATTAAACAGAAAATATTAACGTTTCGTCAACAATATAAACTTGCAATGCAATTGTCGATTACTTCAGTGCAATTATCACTGTAATTTTGCGAAAATCGAACTTCTCTTATGGGAACTTTAACATATACAAACCCCAAAAAATATCAATGTTAATGTCAGTAATTAACGGTTTTAAAATAGTAGAATAATTTTAAAACTAGTTTTTGTTTATAGTATATATTGCTTTTTAAACAGTGTATCTATATTAGCGGTAAATATCATCAAACTTTAAATATTTATAATGTGTTAGGTCAAAAATCAGTTACCAAAACTGCAAACTTTGTGCCCATTAATAATTTCGGAATCCTGTTTCGAAATTCCAATTTAAATCTATATAAGTATAGGAAATTTTAAATTTATAGATGGCAGTTTAGCAACTAATTTTTATTATTATGGGATATAGGACGTCCATATGTTGTTTTCAGTCAAAATATTTATGTGTGAAAGGAAACGGCATATTTTAGCGACATTTCTGCAAATTTGATATAACGGCACTTTTATTGTGGTCATCTTATAACTTATGATAAGCGATATTAGTAGTCGGATCTTTAACTTAATATCATATAAATATGTAAATATTATTAGTATAAATTGATACTAGATATAACGGCCAAATATTTTTAAGAGTACGAAAAAATACATGTTCCAGATTGGCTATTATAGGTTTTATGCTTAGAACTGTTTGTTTTAAGGTATGTACACACTGAAAAAACAAACAAGAACAAACATTCGTTCTTGTTCACCTTGTTTGTATGTGTTCTTTGTTTATTGTTCGCGTTATTTTGTCTACATAGCGCAATCAAATAATTGTTCACTTTCGTTTGACCAGTTGGAAAGTTATGGATGACGACGAACAAAATTTATTTCTCTTTAGATATGTACACACCGAAAAAACAAACAAAAACAAACATTCGTTCTTGTTCACTTTCTTTGTATGTTTTTTGTTTATTGTTCGCTTTTTCCGTCTACATAGCGCAACCAAATGTTTGTTTACTCTTGTTCGACTAGTTGGAATAGTTATGGATGACCATAAAAACAAAAATTATCTTTGATGTACCGACGTCCACTGTGGAACGTGTGCAAACAAGAACAAACCAACGTTTGTTCGCCGTTTTAACTGTCTACACTGAAGAAAAACGTTTGTTCGCTGATGTTTGTTCTTTTTTATTTTTTCGGTGTGTACATACCTCGAACATGTATGAACAAGAACAAACAAACGTTTGTTCGCGTTTTTACTGTCTACACTAAAAAAAACGTTTTCTCCCTGATGTCCGTTTTTGTATGTTCTTTCGGTGTGTACATACCTGAAGAAAAACGTTTGTTTGCTGATGTTTGTTCTTGTTTGTTTTTTCGGTGTGTACATACCTTTTGATGCACCGACGTCTACATAGAACAAACTTTACTTTGTTCGCGTTTTCATGTCTACACTGAAGAAAAACGTTTGTTCGCTGATGTTTGTTCTTGTATGTTTTTTCGGTGTGTACATACCTAAAGAAAAACGTTTGTTCGCTGATGTTTGTTCTTGTTTGTTTTTTCGGTGTGTACATACCTTTTGATGTACCGACGTCTACTCGAACATGTATGAACAAGAACAAACAAACATTTGTTCGCGTTTTCAGTGTCTACACTGAAGAAAAACGTTTGTTCACTGATGTTTGTTCTTCTATATTTTTTCGGTGTGTACATACCTAAAGAAAAACGTTGGTTCGCTGATGTTTGTTCTTGTTTGTTTTTTCGGTGTGTACATACCTTTTGATGTACCGACGTCTACTTGAACATGTATGAACAAGAACAAACAAACATTTGTTCGCGTTTTCAGTGTCTACACTGAAGAAAAACGTTTGTTCACTGATGTTTGTTCTTGTATGTTTTTTCGGTGTGTACATACCTAAAGAAAAATGTTTGTTCGCTGATGTTTTATTTTTACTTTATACGTTCCTACTTGTCCAAGCGTCAACATTAATCAAATTTAGGCCAACAGACCAAGCCTTATCTGTTTTTGGTTGGTTGGTTGTACGAGGTAACAAGCATGTTTATTTCTGACAATTCCACTCATGTATTAATAATCCCATTAGAAAACACAAAAATCGTAGTATGCTCTTGGCTAAAAAAAAAACAGAAATGCAACTGAATAAAAAAATCGGATAAATTCCGACCGTAAGTTACCGTGGTAATAATTGCAACTTATTTGTTAAAGCGTCCGGTACGTCAGATTGAAGGGTTTCGTTGTCAGAAGTAGTTATTATCATGTCCCGATTCGGAAATGCCTGCGACGCAGAATAATATAGAAAGAGAAATAGAAAATTGTATTCCTGAAAATATAAATAAAAGTCAATCATCAATTGGGAACCAATTCGGCATATTTTGCAAAGAGCGAAAGTTTAAGGTAGACGGCAAAAATGTTACAAATTTGTATTTTGAACAGTTTAAAGGTATTTTTAATCCTTTTACTGACTCTGCCTTTGGCAAAGCGTAGAAAAAATTCCGTTACATAAACCAAAAGTAAAATAGAAAAGATGGCATTAGTATGGGATGAAAATACTTTTATAGGCCTTTTGAATAAATTTTTCCATATTGTGGCATGCGAACTGGCTTGGCGTGGAGCTGAAGCACCAAACTGTAAGGTTTTTAAAGAAGAAAAACTAAATAGTGGGGATTTAACTGGCCGCATTGAATACAACACAGTGTTTTCTAAAACATGCCAAGGTGACTCGAAAAAGTGCCATCGCTAATAAAAAACAGAGAAAACTCTGATATATGTCCAGTAAAGTTATTTTATTAAATTTTATCCCACCGACCAAATCATATTTTAACGGATAGATTTTTTTTTAACACTTAATCAATTTTGGAAAAATGATACCTTAAAATGTGGTACAAGAATGTTTCTATAGGAATCAACGAAATTCGTAAGTGGACAAAAATATCAGCTAAAAAATGGGTGCGGATGTCAAAAAACAACAAAAAATTACTAATCATTCCCATCGCTACATCACAAATGTCAAATTTAGCTAAAGAGGGTGGCAGTGAACGAGAGGTAATTAAGATAACTGGGCATTCCTCATTAAGTTCCATAAAACCTTATTTACAACTCAACAGTGATCATCGATAAAATCTTGTAACAAACCTTCGAGGTAGATCTTTGGATATTGAATTAACCAACGAACTCAAGGAAGAATTAACGCAACGCCAGTTTGTAGGCAGGGTGTTTGGTATAGTGTGTTGTTTTGGAAAAACGTAAACAAATTGCCAGATCTCAAAAACCAAAATCAGGAAATTACCTTGAAAATGTAATAAAATTATTCAAAAATATTGGTTTTTGTGTTAATATAGGCAACATCGATTTAAATATAAACATTTATTAATATAATAGTTCCAAGCACCGACAACAAACTTATTTTGGACAGCTGCTGCATTCGTTTAATAAAAAATGATAGTAAATCGGCACTTCGATGTCATTTTATCTCTTTCTAGTAGGTTGTATTATTAAATAATACGTTTTGTAAACTGACTTTTCAACAGCAATCGAATTGAGCATCTAAAGTAAATATCATATCGGTCTGCCACTTCAAAGTTGAATAACTTATCATATACTTATGTGATGATAGCTGTGAAGCCAACAAAGAGAGATAGCACTACCAAACATAATATAAATTTTACATAAATCTATCTCACTATGGAGAGCTTCCAACTGCGCATGAGTAAAATTCTAACATCCTATTGGCTGGTCATCACAAGGGTTATCAATCGTCTAAACTTTCACCAATCCAAAAAGTGCCCTTAAAGTGTGCGCAGATATGCTGACTCCATCTGAGATGGAGTCAGCGTTTTTACATGGGAAGTCGAATATGCCTTTCTCTCTTTCTTGCTTCAATTATATGTCAATGTAAGCAGTATATTGCTTTATAAGTATATGCGTTCGGGTATGGCCCTCCATATGCTCTTTTCACTCCGTAAATACTAAAATCGTTCGACAATTAAATTTGGAGTAAAAAGTGTAATAAGAACACCGTTCGGGTATTTCAGAGTGGAGCTTAAAGAGTTCACTCCAAAAGTCCTACCTCGCCAAGGTCGAGTGCCGGACTGAACCTGCGCACATGTTGATTTTGATTGTTGGCAAGTAATTTTTTAATCAATTGTTTGTTTTTTTTATATTTGTTTTAATGTTTTTTTCACCATTTCGGATTCTTGTGGTCTTTAATTTTATCCTTGTTTTTCGATCTTCATGGAATATGTTTCTAGAGGAATTAGAGGAATAAACAAATCTATGTTAATCGCCATCCAAATACTAAACACTATTTAAATGTTAAAAATTGACCACAAACCCAAAAAGACTCCTATGTCTTAAAAAAATTAAAATAGGAGATGACTTTGGCATATGATGCTTCTATAAAAGTACCCAAGCGTTCGGCTTCGATATTTCTACTCTTAAAACTCTATGGTCACGTGCTTAAATCACCACTCCCACGCCACTCCAACTCCGAAAGATTTCCTGAACCCACCTAAATAATAAACAAAAATAGTTTTCCGGCTTTAAAAATAATTTTAACAATAAAGAATCATCGATTTATAAAAATGTAATTTATGCTTTAATGCCATAAACATTGAAAAAGTTATTATTTCCGAAGTAATGTTATTTAGTGTGTTTAAGCAAAGTTGCCGGTCCAGTGTGTTTACAAGAACTATCCCTCCTTGCCTCCCTGAATATATTAATGCCAAACAAGGTTTGGCATTAATATATGACTTTATTGACTTATTGACTTTATTTCTATCCAAGAATTCGTTGGAATTAACCATGCTTCCAACATCAACCACTCATTTAAATTCAGAATTACAAACATCTGTACGAGAGGTTAAAACTGCATCAGTAATAGATAATTATTCACAGTAATTTTTTTTTTAATAGTTGTTTATTTTAGAAATAATTTTGTTTGTAATATTTAGTGTTTTATTTTTCTGTTGTATTTTTAAATACAATTTTGAGTTCAGTTCAATTCACTCAACATTAAAAATTTATTATTCATCTTAGTTGAGCCAAGTATTACTTTAATTAGGCTTAAATGTGAAAGTGAAGTAAGTTTTAAAGATTTTAGTAATAAGGGGGAGTTTTAACACCAGCAAGCAAGCAAATACATTTTTCTTGGGTAAGCAATTTTTTTTTAATTGAATCGTAATAAGGGTTGATTTTCAAGGGTTGCAATACATTAAATTATCTTTCAAAGAATTAAATACCAATTTTTTAACTTATCTGAGCTTAACTTTATGTGACTTAAGATTTAATATAAAAGTTTTGGAGGTGTTTACAACGGCATAATATAGATTTTGAAGAAGAGGATAAGTTAAGCTTAATCCCAAATTTTCATGCAAATCTATGCATTTTAAAAAAATTGCCAGGTTTGGCACTTTTTTAACTTTGTTTCCAGACTATATTTAATATCCAAGGTTTTTTTTAGTTTTTTTTTTTTTAAGGTTTTATTGTTTTAATAAATTCCCAAAGTACAGAACTACTGCCGTTTCGTGTTGATCTAGCTAGAATAGTGGAGCTGGAATGGTTAAACATGGCCAGTAAAAGGACTTTACATTTAACTAGACTTCTCTGAACAATTACAAGCACAAAAAGTCTCTTCACTTGAGGACAAAGCAGCAGTTTAGAAGTGAGATTCCGGTTCATCAGATTCAGCAGTTTGTTGCCCACCTCAAACGGTGCGCTTCCCCTCTCTTCTGTAAATCACGAGTCGACACTGGCCTTTTTAATTTCATATTTACTGGAATTTAACCCCAAATAACAGACTGCAGAATTTAATACCGTTCTCACAGTAAATTCTCATATCATTAGGGCAGTCAAAAGAGGGTTCAAAAACATCGGCCATAGTTACCATCCTTGGATACCAAACAGTTTTTTGGATAGTTAGTTATTCGGTCTGGGTAAATTTAGTGTTATTTTAATACAAAGAAAAATAGAAGTTAAAAATATGTGGTATTTTTTTAAAATTTAACTTCCCTATGAAAATTTGTGTGATTGCTTCGTAAGAGAAACACTGTTAATTGATTTTGTGATGTGATTGAAGAAAACATTAATAGAGAAAGGAAAAATACTATTCTTATAATAGTCGTAATGGGATATATACAGGGTGTCCTATTTAACAATGCACTCCACAGGGATCTAGTAAATCTATATGAGATAGAATTACATGACAAGGAGTATCAATTAATTTTAAGATGCTTGTCTAAAATAATAGGAATTTAGTCTGTGATTTTTATCAAATTGACCTATATATTCTTGATTTGTAAAATAATTTGTTTGTTTATGACTAAATGTCTAGAAGTTCTACCTTTATAAAATGTTAAACATTTACAAGGAATTTTATAAATGACGTTCTTTGTGTCTCTGTTAACATAACGTGGTTTAGCTATTGTTATTTGAGATTAATTAGTATTTTGTGTTTTAAACATACTACAAATGGTAAATTTATAACCTATTCGTGGAATTTTGTCTAAAAAAATAAAAAATGTACATATTACAAGAATAATTTTGTAATAGGTCTATGGTAATTTTGTTATTTAAGTAAAAATTTAGGTAGCCATTTGTATGTGCAGGTTTTCTGTAAATGTGCATATTGGGCAAGTATGCCAAATAATGTAATAAATAATTCCGCCTTAACAATATGGGATAATTTTCAATTTTGTAAAAATGTTTTTTTGTTAAGCCGCTATGCATGTCTAATATTTTTAATGTATAGTTCTATTGCACAGAGTATATGATGACGTACCCATTAAAAATCAGCATATGAAAATAAATTCAGTGATTCAGATTAACAGAAAATTAG
>JAHBCN010018455.1:0-17100 GCA_019359885.1 Listronotus oregonensis
ATAAATCGGTGCATATACAGGGTGAAAAAAGTATCATGCTCACGATTTAAATGGGCGATAGTAGAGCTAAAACAAGTCAAAAAGTCTATATGACATATGTGTCTAAACTTGACAGATTTTTGTCTATACGATATCAAAGTTAGAACTTCAGAAGAAGAATTTTTTTTAAAAATCTTAAGAATTGAAAATTTTTGTCTTAAACACTTATCAGTAGATTTATTTTTTAAAAAAAATAAACTAAGTTTCAAATGTTACAATCTACAAATAAAAAAAAATATGAATAATTTTTCCCCCAGTTAAAAAGTTAAAAAACAATTGGCAACAGAGCATCCTGGTGTCTGACGTTAAATCAGCTGTAATATTGCTCACCGGCCGGCGGGATAGTTTTGTTTGTTTTTAAATCGAAAAAATATGCCGATATGTTTTAAATTTACCACAAACGTAGTGCAAATGTACCAAAGTTTTTAAAAACGGAATGTGTGCAACCGAGAAATCTTATTCTTTAAGCAAAATAACAAAAGTGCTGTTTTAAAACTAATTTGTTATCGGGAAAATATGCCAATGTTTTAGATTTACCACAAACGTAGTGCAAATGTACCAAAGTTTTAAAAACGGAATGTGTGCAACCGAGAAATCTATTCTTTAAGCAAAATAACAAAAGTGCTGTTTTAAAACATAATAATTTGTGTTTTTAAAATTTATATTTAGCCTATTCTTTTGGTAAGTACAACTATTTTTTAATAACAAATAAAAACCAAACAATAATTATTTGTTGTTTTTTACTTAAATTTAATTTCATATTAAATATCAAAATAAATTGCAAGAAGTAATTTTATTATTTGTATGTAAATGAACATCTCCTTAAAAAAAGTAAATATGAAAACCATCGCAAAAAATCTTCGTCGGTCGACTCGCATTCTATGAAACAGGCGCGGTGTTGTCAACTTTTTTAAACTTTGAAAGGTCATAATTGGAAAACGATTAACTTTTGACCCATATGTTTTTGGTTTTTTCGACTTGTTTTGAGCTCCACTATCGTCCATTAAAATGATGAGCATCATACTTTTTACACCCTGTATAACAAAGTTCGAAGGTAAAATGCTTGACTGCCTGGACTATACCTTCAGCACCGTAAATAAAATTCATTTTAATTCTCTCTGTTACACTATAAACCAAATTAAAAAATAATAATAAAGACAAATTAAATATCCTTAATTTGAATCTGTAAATAACTATACAGGCCCGTTTTAAAACATTTAGCACAAAGGTAAAAAAAATAATTTTATTCATTAAACAAAAAATCAAATTGGGCTACGCAATTTTAATACGAAAAGAAATTGTATTTTTGCAGTTTTTTCTTTATTTTATATACTGATTATGGCAGCTTTTTTAATAGGCTTTCCAAAGAAGTGTCACAAGGTGCTACTGCATTTGAAACTTTTAAGGCTCTACAGGGAAAATAGTTGCGTTTTAACTTAATATTAATTTAATAATTGGCCATTCCTTGATATTTTTTATGAACAATAAGATAGGATTTTTGTTAAGTTTAAGGGCAGTACTCAATTTAACCTCAAATTTTTAATGACCAATAAATATAATTTTTTCTAGGCATTCTAGAAAGGGACCTTTTAAGACTTTTAAGTGAGTGGGGGTGCGGTTTAAGGGGTATTTTAAAAAATAAGTTATATTCTCACGGGTTTGGTAGAAACAGTATTTTTTTTATTGTGTTTCTCTTGATTTAGAAAATATAGCCATTGCAACTTTTAAGCGACTCACCCTGCAAAATATTTATAGCACAGTTGATGGAGGACACAGGAACAAGTAATGGCGAACTGGCTGATTTTTTTTATAATTAGTTTAGAGTATATTGATTAATATGAGAAAAAGTTTATGGGTCAATCAATTTCCTAGTCAAAAAAATTTTTGAAATTTTTTTTTTTTCTTTAGATCCCAGAAAATTTTGGGATGGAATAAATATAATGGAAAATAAAAAATACCATCTTGTAAAGAAAGTATTCTGCTCTGTCATCAGAGTCATAGTTTGTACGCAAAAAATTCATTTAATAACTTATGCATTCTACGCACGGAACGCCCGATCAGCCCTTGCGGAGCTATTTTTAGAGTAGCGCGTATTACATTAAAATCTGACACGTAGTTACGAGATGTTAAATCTCTCAGCTTTTTTTATTATATATATATATATATATATATATATATATATATATATATATATATATATATATATATATATATATATATATATATATATATATATAAATATATATATATTTTTTTTTTTTTTTCAATTTTCTTAAACCATTTGTTTATAATAAGTTTCTTGTTTCTTGGGTATAGGTTTTTTGTTATTTGTTATTTAAGGAAACACATTACTTTGACGTTTCGCCCATTATATTGGGCTTTTTCAAAAAACATTTATTTTTGGTTATCAACCTAAAAATAGAACAAAGTTAACCATAGATTTTACATATACATAAAAAAAAACAAACAAAAAAACATACACGACTTACAATGGCACTACGATGATTTAATATACATTTAAAAACATTGTTTTAATAATTTTTAATTTTTAAAAATACGCACCTCGAAGAAACATCTTGGTAATCGGACTATTTAAATTGTATTGGTACAAATAACTTAGAATATGTTAAAAAAATGCTTATATTTTATTTTTTGTTATTAGGAATTTTAGATTTATAAGAAAAGTAATGTTGATTTTATTTGTTATTTTTTTTATTTAGATTTAATTTATAAAAGTAATTTACAAAATTTATATACAGGGGTTAGGATGGTTAACATATTAGATTATGATATATGTGGCTGAGGTTGCTGATATCTTGTTTGTCATTGAGAGCTTGTGGTTCTTTTTTTATATGAATCATTTCCTTAATTAAAAGTTTCTGGTGATGATTTTCTTGGGTTGCAGTGTTTTTAAAATCGAATTCATGTTTCAAATTTGCTTCATGTTTGTGTAGAGCTGTAGAAGCGTTTTTCGTATATTTGTGCCCATTAAGTCTGCTATCAAGATATTGTGTTGTTTTACACCCTTAAAGAGCCAAGTCCCTAAGAAAAAAAAGTCAAACCTGGTTTACTCAATTCCATGTTTAAATTGCCCAAAAAAATATATTGGTAAATCAGACTCGTCAAGCTATGACGAGTCTGATGCTGAAAACAATGATAATGATAACGACAATGTAGATGATTTGTAATTTTGTAAAATGTAATTTATACTGATTTTATTAAAAATAAAATGAATAATGATTTTTAATTCATATTTATTATTGAATAACTCAAAAAAAATAATAAACTAAAAAAAAAATAGTCTGATAATTTTTTTTTTAATTTTTTTTTGGAAATTTCGGATTTTTTCAGTTTTTTACTTACAATTCCTTAGAGTAAAGTATTCCTAAATTAATAATGTAAAAGGTAATTGAGTGGAAGGTTATGATATTAAATTTAAAGTGTAAATTTTATTGCTTGTATGTTAGCGCAAGATGGCTTAATGACTTATCGAATTTTTTGCGGACAAACTATAACTCTAAGAAAAAAAAAACGCAAAATATCTTTTTCATAGAAAAAAACTTCCCCTACAAGATGGTATTTTTTATTTTTTTCTATCTCCATCGCAGACCGAAATATTTGAGAATTTAAAAAAAAAGTTTTTGAATTTTTTTTGGACTTTAGGAAATCGATTGACCTATAAACTATTTTATTATCAATCAGTATACTCTAAGCTACTTATAAAAAAAATCAGCCAGTTCGCTAATTACTTGTGCTTATAGGGTAAAATTTACTCCACCAACTAAGCTATTATTTGTTAATAGTTACAACTTTTTTTAAAAAATGTATTAACCCAAGTAAACGTTTAATAATGCATTTTGATATGTATATTTATGTGTATTATGTTTTATTGTTAACTGTTATTGTATATCTCGATGTGTCCTGTCAAATTTCAATGTAAACTTTCTTCTACTTATTTAACAGCTGTTGCTTTGTGTTGCTTATGTAATTTATGTGTTTTGGTGTTTACTTTTAGGACTACTCATTGGACAATAAAAGTGTTGTTCCATTAGGAATGGACTCACTTAATTATGGAAAAACCATCCTGCGTGAAGTGATGTCGCGCGTAATGCCCCGAAATTTTTTTGGGGTATGTATGGTAGAAAAAAGCATATTTAAAAAAAATTATTTAGAGCCTGCTTTTATATGTAATTTATTTACTTCAAGTATTAGTTTGCTTTTTTATTTTGCGCATTAGTTTTGTCTTTGAGATGTTAGCATATTTTTTTTCTTGAGTAAATCCACTAAAGAAACTAAAATTTATTTCTGCTTATTGTTATACCTGGAAATAACTTTTGCTTATATGCAAAATATGATTGCTGAAGAAATATTTTTTATGCTTAAGCAATTATCTGACGATAATACACAGTTTGTTATTTGTTATTTATTTATTTATTACAGACTTAACAGGTTTTTATAAAACTCCATTACAAAGTACGTTAGCATTCACTAAGTTTAAGCTATTTTTTTTCTGCTCTTACCAGACACAGACTAGGAACTATGATGATTATAAATTAGATACCAGTCTGATCAGAATTAAAAATAAGACTTATTAGAGCTGCACCAATTTTAGATTTTCTTAAACACCTATATTATCTTTTGCAGCTGTAAGTAATGCAATAATATTAAGTTTACTTTTTATCTTGTTAACCAGTATTGACAAAATCATTATTGGTCCCGATATAAAACTATGCTTTTATCATTCATATTTAATTAATTCAAAAATTACAGCAATTTGTTAGGTAACCATAAACATCAATACTACTTTAAGAATAACGTTATATATATATATATATATATATATATATATATATATATTTATATATTTTATATATATATATATATATATATATTAAAATTTTTATATATATATATATATATATATATATATATATATATATATATATATATTAAGTAAAAGGCTTAACTTAGGTCAAAATACGTTAAGATTACCTTTTAAATATCTATCTGTTTTTAATATAGCTTTTAGACTAAATTATTTTGGTTACAGTTGGCAAGCCTTTTTACCCTCATGGAGTGACATCGTCGTGGTGCGCACCAGTAACGTTCGCTAAATTTTTAAAACCTATAAATTGTTTAAAAAATGTAGAATTCTCTTCTAAGCACTTTGAATTTAACCCAGATTTGCAACGAATCTTGCAAATAGCAAGAGTTATTCAAGATGCCCAGGAAACTCCTATTCTCAGGATGAGAATAGTAGTGCTTCTATTGAATAATAAAAGGGCATTTAATATGATAAGGCATAATCGCCATATTTCCAAGCTTCTATAGCAACCTACTATTGTAAATTATTTTACTCCTTCATTTAACATCAGCGCTAAAACGATAAGTTGAGAGTGTTTTTTTATACATAAAGCAGCTCGTATTGGTTATTATTCGACGAATTGTCCTTTGTTCTTTTCTGTACAACTTTTATATGGTTTTTTAATTTTTTAATTGGTTTCACCAATGCTCTAGGGGCTTAAACATACAGTGATACGGAGGAAGCCGTAAGACAGTATGCCCAATCTGTTCAGCCAAATTATCACATACATATTGTTTTTTAATTGCATATATATTTAGGACTTCCAAAAGATACGTTTTTTTATAACTGAATTCAAAATAAATATCATTTTCTAGCAAATATTCCTGGATTTCAGTTTTTGAACTTGATGAAGCCGGTGCTTTATGGCTGTGGTAGCTTGCGTTATCCATGACATGTTTGGAATATTTTTTAAAAGATAATTCTAAAACCAGTTTTCAAAAACTTGGAAACTGCTTTCTTGACGTGACAGATATTTTGCTTCATTAATTTTAGTATGAAAAAATAATTTTAGTAGAAAACTACAAAAAGTTGGAAAAAATTGTACAAGAGAGCTGAAAATTGGTATGTGGCTGTAAAATTTAAAAATATGCCACTTTTCCCTATTCTGAAGAATAATGCTTCATTTTCGATTTTTTGAAAAAAATGTCAAATTTGACAGCTAAAAAAAGTCACGTGATCATCCTTATAAACATTATTTGGCATGATTTTTGAAGCAAAAACTTTTGGAAAAAAGGAAATTTAGATTTAAAAATTAACTGTTTAGGAGCTAAAAATTATTTTAAATACAGTCAGTTACCTGATTAAAACCTTTAGGTTGTCATAAAGTTAATAATACCCAAAGATTTGTAGAATGTTTATAAACGATGTCAGGGATCTGAGTCTTCACTTTTTTAGTCGACCACTATACCACTAAAAAACGTCAATTTATAGTGTCTGTATATACATATACCAAAAAACATTAAAATGGAGAAATTATTTTTTACGCTTGCCACTGGCTAAATAAATCGATATACGAGGATGGTTTGAAAAGTTCGTGCAAAGTCCGAGATATGGCACCACCGGCGCGTATCGAGGTCATGTTTAGTTAGTAGCATCTGTTGAATGAACGCACACCAAGTGTCAGCCATATTGGACTATTTCTTTGTGTTTGGCATTCGTGTGAATCAAGGAAGTCCAGTGATTTTCAAGAAATGGACGAAAAAGAATTTCGTGTGGTAATTAAACATTACTTTATGAAAGGTAAAACGCCTCAGGAGACTAAAGAGAAGATTGATAAACATTATAGTGACTCTGCACCTTCGATTAGAACAGTTTACAAGTGTTTTCAAAATTTTCGGACTGGCCATATGAGCACAAGTGACACTGAACGTTCTGGACGGCCTGTGGAGGTCACGACTCCAGAAATCATTGATCAAATCCATGATATGGTGATGGATGACAGAAGAGTTAAGGTACGTGAGATTGCTAGTGCTGTGGGCATCTCGACTGAACGGTACATAATATTTTACATGAACATTTGGACATGAGAAAGCTATCCGCAAGATGGGTGCCACGATTGCTCACGCTTGACCAAAAACAGAATCGTGTGAAGTGTTGCAAGGATGGTTTGCAGCTGTTCCAGAAGAATCCGGAGGACTTTATGCGTCGTTTCGTCACTGTGGATGAAACATGGATTAATTACTATACTCCTGAGACCAAACAACAACCTAAGCAATGGGGAATCTGCACCAAAAAAGGCGAAGACCGTTCCTTCGGCCGGAAAGGTTATGGCGACTGTGTTTTGGGATTCGCAGGGGATAATCCTCATTGACTGTCTGGAAAAGGGTAAAACTATTACAGGTGAATAATATTCATTATAATTGGACCGTTTAAAAACCGAGCTGCCAGAAAAACGCCCACCATTGGCCCACAAGAAAGTCCTTTTCCATCACGACAACGCACCAGCACACACCTCAACATTGTGGTCGCAAAATTAATGGAAATAGGATTCCAACTCGTTTCACACCCCCCCTATTCTCCAAACTTGGCTCCCTCGGACTACTATTTGTTCCCCAATTTGAAGAAATGGCTGGCGGGACAAAGATTCTATTCAAACGAGGAAGTGTTTGCAGACACTGATCGATATTTTGCAGACTTGGACAAATCCTATTATTTGGAAGGGATCAACAAACTGAAACTTCGTTGGACGAAGTGTATAAGCCTAAAAGGAGACATGTAGAAAAATAAAAAAGGTTTTATCTAAACAAGTAAGTAGGACTTTTCAAACCTACCTCGTAGACATAGATTATTTTAACCTAACCAAGTTAGAATAAATTGATGGATTTTGACGTCGGGACTCTGTTATTGATTTTTGTTCCCATATATTTCAAAACAATACACTATAAAACGGGATATTTTATTATTTAAACCACTGTTTTATGATGACATAAACCTGAATAAAAGTGTTCTGATAATAAAGCGTTTTTGAGACAAACCAACAGCATAAATTTCGTTTATTTTATCACATATGCCGAAAGAAGTCCTAGAAGGTATGAAATGCTCATGAAATTCAGGTAAAAACTTGACCAAGGGAAATTTATATGTCAACATAAACAAGAAAATATTGTTTTATCGCTGCAATTGTGTGACCCGAATACTGAAACGGTGGCATAAAAGACATACGTACCTTTTATTTTAGGTTACTCTTCATATATTACAGAAAAAAAATAATGTTTTTTGTATTTGCTCCAAAAAGGGCTATTTTACAGACTCATTTCAGTCTTTTTCGGACTTAGTCCAAATGAGTCGTCATGGCAACTTATTTGAACCGAGTACAAAAACATCAAACAACAATTAAACATCAACCTTATTTAATATAATGGGTAGGTTTAACAAAATAAATAAAATACAATTATTTATGCTTATTCCCCAAAACAAAAATATTTAATTTTTTTAAATTTTGACATATTTCAAAAATTGGCTGACGCTGTCAAACGAATCAGTTGTTACAAAAATGACTATTTTCTACATTAACAATATTATTTAAACACAATAATCTGCTGTTTATTAATAATGTTTCTTATGTAGGTATGCTTAATATGTTGTCATTGGGGTTTTTTTTTTGCTATTTCTCTATAATTTCTTTTATGATGTCCTTTTATCTCTTAAAGTTAGTCTTTCGTGGTTAAGGCCAGGAATTGGAAAAATACAGACCTTTTGCCTCTATATGCAAATTTAGGTAAGGTTTTTTTAAGCTACCCCTTTATAAGCAATATTATTGGCAGGCTTTAACTGGCGGGACTAAGCCAATACGCATGGTGATCACCAATACTTTGCATTAATGGTGTAAGATTGCCAAATAATCCCGTTCGCTGCCCTTTTCCGGGGACTGTCGACCTGTTGAAAGTTCACTAACTAACAAAATTAATACAGGGATGTCCCACAGCATCTAAAAACGATTAGGTTAACTGTTAATAAATAGGTAGTTAATCACCAAAACCAGGGATTTTTAACCAGTGGATTGCAAATTCTCACAGGTTTGCGTGCTTTATAAAGGTGGTTGCAAAAAAATGTTATCGTGCAGTTTTTTTTATTTTCAAATGTGACTAATATTATAATGCCTTATTAAATGTAGAAAAAAATAGTTAATGCAATATGCACTCCACTGGAGACGCATCACGGTGTACTTTAACCTGACTTAAAGGCGAGGATTTAGCACTCCCGATTTTCTTTCGGCATTCGATTCCTCGACTCAAAAGTAGGTCAGAAACAAAATTCCACCGTAATCCTTAGGGCCGATTTCGAATAAAAATATTTTTATTGGAAAATGCTAAGTTCATAAAATGGGTATTTGGTTTTTTACACGTATTCTCTAGGACTTGAAACACGCTTAATTTGATAGAAAAATGATTTTCAGAAAAAACTGATTTTTTCGTAACTGGTAATTTTAGTGACAAATAATGTTTAATATTGGTACAAAAATAACAGTTTTATTATTTTGAAGTAATATCCAAAGCAAAAAACCAGTGGTACAGGAATCAAAGTTACTCTCATTTTTTAATCAAATATACTCACTAATGAGCGATAAGTTATAAATGTATTATATTCTCGGACTGCAATTAGTAATCTAGTCCCATAATCTGGATAACATTTTTTACTTTATATGTATTAGAAACATATTTGAACCACATCTGAAGACGAAACTATCCACATACCGCCATAGGCTGGACGAATTTTTTGATTTTAAAATTTGTCCCATAATAACGTCCAAAGCTGGCTAGAAAACCACCTCTACAGAAATGTTAGCGTTTTGTCAAGATGTTCCGGCCTTGATTGATCGTATAAAAGGAACTCGAGACATTGCTAATCCCCATTTGAAGTTCTTTATTAATGGTGAAGAAAGGTTTCCCAAAATTTGCCTTTCAGTGCAAGCACGTGATTCTGCAGCGAGAGATAATCGGCAAGGATATATAGAGGGCGTAGCTACAAAAAGATTTAAGAATTCCGGAGTAAAAAAATCTTTGTTTTGGCAATACTTGCAGCCACACAAGAAAACGACGAAAATATTATAATGTTATGGTCTCTCTTACAAAGCAATCATTTTGCCGGCACAATTGCGGACGATTTGAACTTCGCTAATATATTATTGGGGATCATATCTCATGCCAGTAGCTTTTCATGTACCTGTTTTGTCTCCAAAGAAAGCATGAAAACTTGCGGTAAAAAGAGGACTATAGCAAAATTGCCGAAAAATTATTTAGAATGGAAAAAGAGCACTTTAAAAGTCCAATGCAAATAATACAAGAATTGCTCAAATGCGCCTTTTCCTTCAAAAGGCACGGATGACTCCAGACAAATTCTTGACATTAAAGCACCCCCGAATTGCATTTAATGCTTAAAGTAGTAAAACTCTTATAATCGATTAAATTGAGTTTGCAATGTTTCAGGCCTAGGTATGTTACAATTATTTGGCATGGTTCAATGCAATCGACGGGTAGTATGAATGTTTTATCAACTTTCAAAATTTACGCCATTGTAACATGAGTTAAATTTTTATAGATTCCTCGACTGTTTGCAAGGTCATTGTTTTTCATTCTCTCAAACACTTAAACAAGCAAAGCTTGTTTAAGGCTATTTGATCTGCAGATCATTTTCAAGGTAATGTGTTTTTGACAAATTGGTAAAAAGTTACAGATTGAATGTATAATTACAATATTGTCAAAAATTATCGTCATTAGTAATTATTAAAAAATAGTAACTTTGCTTTCATGTTCCATTTTTTAATTAAGAATTACTTCAAAATTGTGTTAATTTTTGTACCAAAAATGAACATTATTTATCAAAAACTCGATTTTTTCTTTATTCCTTTTTTCGTCAAAAAACTAGAATTGAAGGGAAATTTTGAGCTGTAATCAAGAAAAGGTTTACCTGCCTTTGTTCTTCTATTGCAGCATGTCTAAAAATCTTATTTCCACCAAACTGAGCGTGTCCCAAGTCCAGGAGAATACGCGTAAAACAAAAAACACCCATTTTTTGAACTTTGCATTTTCAATTGAAAAAAAACGTTTTTTTTTTTAATGGGCTCTAATGATGTGGGCTAAGTGAGTGGAATATTTTTTCTGACCCTTTCGAGTCAGAAATTGAATGCCAAGAAAATCGGGAGTGCTAAACTCGCATTTAAGTCAGGTTCAAGCCCACCGTGGCATAACAGAAACTTTAAATAAAGCTACATTTTCAACTAAAATTTCTCCACAATTCGCACAGAAAACGCAAATAATCTTTTCTAATAAACAATTAATATATGACAATAACAAATGGGTACTGCCTTACCGAGGATAAGGCGAAACTTAGACGGCTTTGTAAAGTTTGTAATAAATGCTCTTAAAGCATCTTTTTGAGTATGTTACACAATTATTGTAATATCTAAACAAGCACACACAGTGATAAGAAATGTGAATAGTCGCTGTGAAAAAGACATAAAGTGTATGCTGAAAAAAATGCTGCAAAGAAAATTGGCCTGGTTGCTTTATCAAACAGTACAGTGCGGCAAAGAATTAATAGCCTGGAAAATTAAACTAAGGAATAAGCTCTTAAAAACAATAAGTTTTTTTATTTAACATGAGCAGTCAACCAATGCTACCAATATTATATTAATTTCATTGACCAGGTCTGGCATAATGATCTTCAAGTAATCTTCCTTTCTACAGTGTTCTTTATGCTGGGCTCACTAATTTTCTCCCTTATCGACATTTCGGTTATTGTAGATGATCAACCTTCCAACTTTCAACAAATTAATTAACTTCTAAGTTTAGTCTCTATTCCTGATCGGAAAAGCAAGTCGATGGAAAGGCAGATTATTGTACAGAAAAATCTATGTAATGAAAAGTCTTTGTTATCAAAAAAGCTACAATTCGGTAGCATTTTTTTCGTATTTCCATTATTGTTGGAGTTATTTTGAAGAAAATGACTATTTTTACGAAATTGCGGAAAATCGTTTTTCACTTTCATTTTTCCAAAATTAAGCATTTTAATTTGGTTAAACTTCTAGGATGTATTAATAATACATATATAAAAAAAATCGCAGAGAAGTACAGATCAATTTTAATTAAGAGGGGAATTAGGGGGTTGTTTTTAATGATCTTTTCGTAGAAAAAAGTAGGGACCGACCTCATTTTATCATAACTCGCTCAAATTGTAGGCTAGAAACTATTTTTTTGTTTTTAAACAAAAAGGTCTAATTATATACTTTAAAAAAGACCTTATATGTTTTTCTTGCAAAATGAAAACTTCTCCCGCTATTTGACTTTGAATCTTTCAAATTTAGCATTTGACGAATAAAAGCTATCCATTAAGAAGCCGTACCTCGGTTCGTATTGGTTGTAGAGAAATTATAAAAAAACATTTTTTAGTTTTTTTTTAGCTACAATTTTGCTTATTTTAGAGTTATTTTTAAAAAATCCATTAAAAACGTTGATTTTTTCGTCGAAAAACTCTTACTTTTAATCGCGAATAACTCGAAAAATATAAGTTTTACGAAAAAAATGTATAAAACATTTTTTACTAAGAATTACTTTTTTTTATCGATTTCTGGATTTAAAATGTAATAAAAAAATTCCACCCCCTCCAAGATGGGGTGGCAACCACCCCAAGGATAAAAGCACACCTTGGCATGATATAAACTTTGATCCTTGTGCTATTCCCTACCTTCTGTAAAAATTTCAGGTAAATCCATGCAGGACAAAAAAAATCCGAGCCGAAGTGCCTCATTTTCTGTACTAAAACAGATATCATATTATACTTGTAATGTTATTTTTGACAGACACATTTTTGTCCTGTCACATTTTTAATCAATGTCATTTTTGACATATGCAATGTTTCTTGATAGATCTAATTTTTCCATAGATTTTATTTTTTGCATATGTCATGTTTAAAATATACCATTTTTAGCAGGTAGAATTTTTAGTAAATTTTATTTTATAAAAGGTGTTTTTCACATATCGTCGCTCCAGAATAATATCAAGACCTTAAATTTATTTTCGTCTTTTTCGATATTCTGACAAGGTTTTGTGCGTTCTTTCTGATAATACACTTGAAAAAGATAAAATACTATTCGTTACCCTTCTATAGAGTTTGTCTTGGTATAATAACTTTGACTTAAGTTTAGAATAATAAAGAGATAACATTCAATATCCTTAAAACAGACTTGACTAATTTTTATTTTCCGGAGAATTATACAAAGACATTTGGAAATGTTTTCGTATGACACCAAAACTTAAGAAATCATTTTTTTAACGAAAAACTAAAAATAACCTACAAAAAACAGAAAACTTTACTTTATTAAGGCACACACCACTAGCCGATCAAAGCTGTCAATATTTGAATTAAAATAATTGAAAATTGGATAAATTTAATTTAATTACTTTCCGGAAAGGGTAATTGTATTTTATCAATCATCAATTAATATGATAATGTTATCGTAATCGGTAATTGATTTTCACGAATCCCAAGTAATTTAATTACTTAGAAAGTAATTCGATTACTCATAAAGTAATTGAATTACTTAATAATTAATTCAATTACCTTATAAATAATTAAATTACTACAAAAAATTTAATTACCTTGCTGTATGGAACACTGCCGGAATTTCGGCCAGCCAGAAAGAGCATCTTGAAACACGGCGGACCGCTTTAAATCTGGAGAACGCCGCCTTCACGCCGATTTCGTATTTTCAATTGATGCTTACCGCCACAGTTTTTATACTTTTTTTGTGGAAAAATCTGTTAATTTTTGGGGTAGTATAAAAAGAAAATTTTATTTTAAAATCATTAAAAATAACCTACAAAAAACAGGTAACTTTACTTTATTAAGGCACATACCAAATGAACACCACTAGTCGATCAAAGCTGTCGATAATTGAATTAAAATAATTAAAAATTAGATAAATTTAATTCAATTACTTTCCGAAAAAGGTAATTGTATTTCATCAATCATCAATTAATATGATAATTTTATCTTAATGGGTAATTGATTTTCACGAATCCCAAGTAATTCAATTACTTAGAAAGTAATTTGATTACTCATAAAGTAATTGAATTACTTAAAAATTATTTCAATTACCTTATAAATAATTGAATTACTACAAAAAATTTATTTATCTTGCTGTATGGAAATACTGTCGGAATTTCGGCCAGCCAGAAAGAGCATCTTAAAACACGGCGGACCGCTTTAAATCTGGAGAACGCCGCCTTCACGCCGATTTTGTATTTTCAATTGATGCTTACCGCCACAGTTTTTATACTTTTTTTGTGGAAAAATCTGTTGATTTTTGGGGTGGTATAAAAAGAAAATTTTATTTTAAAATCATTAAAAATAACCTACAAAAAAAGGAAACTTTACTTTATTAATGCACATACCAAATGAACACCACTAGTCGATCAAAGCTGTCGATAATTGAATTAAAATAATTAAAAATTAGATAAATTTAATTCAATTACTTTCCGAAAAAGGTAATTGTATTTCATCAATCATCAATTAATATGATAATTTTATCTTAATGGGTAATTGATTTTCACGAATCCCAAGTAATTCAATTACTTAGAAAGTGATTTGATTACTCATAAAGTAATTGAATTACTTAAAAATTATTTCAATTACCTTATAAATAATTTAATTACTACGAAAAATTCAATTATCTTGCTGTATGGAAAAACTGCTGGAATTTCGGCCAGCCAGAAAGAGCATCTTGAAACACGGCGGACCACTTTAAATCTGGAGAACGCCGCCTTCACGCCGATTTCGTATTTTCAATTGATGCTTACCGCCACAGTTTTTATACTTTTTTGGTGAAAAAATTTGTTGATGTTTGGGGTAGTATAAAAAGAAAATTTTATTTTAGGATGATTTAATATTGAACTTGCCGAGAACGCAGTTTAAATAGTGTGACGTTCACGTATATGATGCATATTAGTATAAATATTTTATTTGTTTAGTATATCGTGTATAATATGTGTGGTAATTAAATAGAGTAATTGTTAAAATATTGAATTACTTTTGGTTTTAATTAATAATTGAATTACTTTTAACAAACATGCTAATAATTGGTAATCGTAATTTACTTCTACTCAAAAGAGTAATTAATAATTGTAATTAAATTACTTTTTTAAAGTAATTGCGACAGCTCTGTAGTCGATAACATCTAGATAATTATAATTTTAAGCAATAAAAAGTGTATATTTAAAATTAGGGATTTACTAAAGTTTATTTAAAGTTATTTTTTAGAACTATAAAAAATCGCTTTTTTATTTACAAGTTCATTGGTTATAAAGCCTATATTTCTTTTTTATTATTACCCTAAGTGTAAAATATTTCTGGTGATGTTTGTTAACTTTTTTAAATAAAAATTGATTTTTGTGTAATAAAAATGTTGCATCTAAATATAATGTTAAAGTTTCCTTTACGGTTTTGTTAAAATACTAAAACAACTTACCAAAAAAATGTTAAAAAAATTGTAAAAAAAAAATGAAAAACCAAAAGGTTTAATTTTGTGTTGTCATCTTTTTGGTTTGGTCGCTTTTACACTAAACCACTATAGTACTTGCGATTGCAACAAGCGACTAAAATTTATTAAAAAGTGCCATGTTTGCATTGTGACGCAAAATATCTTTTTTATATAATTTAATTTAATCATGTTTTTACTAGACTGCAAATTCAGAGTCTTCCACAACAATTAAGTTTTTCCCACTGGTGCTTATATAAGATATTTTCTGTGATGTTAGTTTTGCAATTCAATATTAAGTTTATAAATTAAACCTACTTTATCCCTACGAAAGCACAGATTGATTATAGTGTAATAGAAGCTGACATCTACATGTCTTTCGACTTGTTTTAATTTACCGCTTTTCCTGGTAAAACGAATTTAACAACCAATTTTCAAAGGGATAAAGTTAAGGTAAACTCATTTATTACAAAAAATACAATGGTAATTTTATTTTTCGTGTTTTAAGTAAAAGGTATAATTTTCATCTGTTCCAAGTTTGAAACAAATTAGAATTTTCTGACTTGAAATTTTATTAGAAAATTAATATCAAATATACAAAAAATCACAACAATTTTTTTTTTAATTACCTCGTACATCTGCTATTCTAAATGGTGCTGGCATAACATCTCTTGGTATTTTTTTCCGTTACTTAATACTTACACAATCGAAAGTATCAAGGTAGTCTTTCTCTACCACCCACAGCTCTATTTTATCAAAGAGTATTTTTGCTTTGTGTGTCTATATTATTATTAAAGCAGTACACACAAAAAAACATAAGGCTTTGTTCCTACAAAGAAAATAATTAAAAAATTATTTCTGTAAAAATTATACGTAATAAAAGTAAAATTTTATATTTTTTATTTGATATTTTAATCAGGCATTTGTTTAAAAACCAAGAACGGGATTATTAAAGTTTTTGTAAAAATTATAAAAACTCTGAAGTCGTTTTAAAAATTTTTGACATATCTAAAAAATGTTAGTAGATGCGTGAATTTTATAGGAAAATGTCCCGGGTTTTAATTTTGAAATAAAAAATACTTCTTTGAAACTTCGTGAGTTGATTTACTTTAGCTTAACCTATGACTTTTTTATTTTTGATAATTTGAAACGTAACCTATTCTGTAACACTTACAGAACAGGTTACATTTGCTTCGGCTTAGCTATTCGCCTGGTAAAGCAGTAATGTTGTGAGTACAATGTACCTAATTAAGGTAAGATAATTAATTAAGGAAAAATAGATGGGCGCCACGGTATTTCCTTTTATTCGGTTACTTTTAATTAGAATTTAACTTGGTTGGAAACACCGAAATTAACCAAGTTTAGAGATTAAGCTGTTGTTATTAATTTCACAAATGTAGGAATTTAAATTCATAAACAGTCAGTTCAAATAAATGGTTTTTATTCATATTCTTAAGGAATGAACTATTGAAAAAATATAATTTTAATTAATTTACAAACGAACCTCCCTGACGCATTATTTCTATTAAAATTAACGCAATCTTTATTCTTGATGTAATACGCATAATACCGTGTACTTGATCAAGCTTCCGTAATATTAAAACGCAAATAACCCCTTTTAAATCAACAAAAAAATTAATTTCCCTATCAATTTTAATTTGAAATTGTTTTACATTATTTACAAACAATATTATAATAAAAGAAAACATGTCATTAAATGTAT